>JANHGB010042064.1:0-60366 GCA_026283785.1 Coracopsis vasa
GCCAAGGTGGACCACTGATGGTAGTCAATATGGCCAAGGCTGAGGTGTTGTTTGAGGGAATCCTTATATCTCCTCTTTGGGGCACTTCTCTTGCAGCAGCCAGTGGCGAGTTCACTGTATAACACAATCTTAGGGAGGCGGTGATCCTCCATCCTCGAGACGTGCCCTGCCCAGTGCAGCTGCGATTTCAGCAACATGGCCTCAATATATTTCAGCAATATAGGCTCATACATACCAATGTTATAAATCGCCTGACAAAGATTTGCAGAGAAAGGCACTTTTTTTCTGTTATGACTGTTTTTGGTTGATTAGTGGAAAAAAACCAGAGACACATTTTGGAGAGACAAGAAGCATGAAATGATCAGGACTGCTTTTTATTGGAAGCTTAATGCAAACTGACGCATGACAGTAACTTAGCCTTTTACATTAAAATTTGGACTTCAGTAAAAAGCATTGACTATCCTAAAGCCTACACATCCTCCATCAGAAAGAGAACTGCAAAAGCATTTTACCACAAAGAGCAACCCTAGCAAGAATTAGCTCTCCTCAAGATGATGTTCTGCCCTGAATTGCTGAGTGAAGGAGAACCTGAGAAGCTCTCCTTTGGCCCCAGGAGCACACTGCCACTCACTTTTCCCACCTATGGTATCTTCCTTCATTTTTCTTCATCTTCTCCCTCAACCTGATGCTAACGTGTTCAATTCTTCCCCTCAGTGAAGAACATTTACTCAGCTGGGAATTACATATGCAGGGGACGACTCAACACCAAAAGCAGCTGTTGCAAAGGGTTGGCTTATATTTGGTTTAATTTAGGCTCAGCTGGAAGAGCAGGGCACCTTGTGGACTCTAACTGAAATGCATGGGGAAGCCACCTACCCTCTCTAGGCCCTTCCCTCAGTAGCTGTTGTTGTATCAGGCTTTTTTCATTTGATTTGGTTTTTATCATCAATTTGTACAAATTATTCCTGAGCTAAGTCTATACAATACATTAAATCACAGGTTAATTTCCTCGCAGGTGTGTGCTCAGCAAAGGTGGGTCTATAAAAGCTGCCATCAGCTATTGTCAAATCAGAAATGAGAAATGTTGTTAGTGAGAATTGCGATTCTTTTTTCCACTAGCTATGAATCAGTGCTCTACTGCTTGTTTATTGAGTTACAGAATATTGGCAAAATGATGCTATTATGCCCAAGGAATGTTCTTTCAAATTTTTCATAATGACACTGCACCCACTCTAATTGTGTAACTGCACTTCCTCTGGATTGAGACAACCCGCATTGTGGGGCGTCTCACAGTTTAAGAGCTAAAGTCATGACGGCGTATCAGTTGAAGACAATGGCCAGGCAAGCAGAGGGCAAGAAAACAAAAGCAGCCTAGAGGTATATCGTCTTTGCTCTTTCTTGGTGCTCCCATCCTCATGGTCCTGTATTCCTCGCCCTAAATGATTCCCCAAAAGACCAGCTGGTCTCCCTACCCCTGCAGTTGCTTCCAGCTAGCTTCTTTTAGACATTCCTCACACCAAGACACGTCTCCTTCCCTGAAAAGCAGCAGCCCTGGTCAGCCACGCTCAGCTCCCTTTGCCTTGGCTCAGTGCTCCTCCAGGTAGGCACCAGGATCAGGGATTCACTTTTCTGCAGCTCAGCATGAAGAAGCAGTTAGGGTAATCTTCCCTGAACATAGGCTTACATTGCTCCAGACCTATGAGGTTAACACAGGGGGTTATGATTATGACCTTGAATAAAGATTAGCCAAGGATGTATGAAATGTAGGGCTAGCGCTAAAGAGTATAGTATAGACATAATATATTTAATCTCTTGAAAGACAAACCAGTGTCTAGACTAGTAGAGAGCCTGATTTTCTCTCACCTGATTGCAGCTGTCTACAGTGTGGGCATCTGGAGATGAGCTAGGCATGTCAGGCTCACCCTGCAGGCAGCAGAGAAAACATAGGCACTTCCAGAGTAGCAGCAGTCTGAACCTTTTCAGTGCCTCCTTTTCGATGAGGTACAGCATACTCAAAGATTCCTACTGCAAAGGGGACCAAGGGTGATGCTTCATATCACTATATGATAATTTGTTCTTCCAGCTCAGAGCTCTGTTATTCAAAGGTGAAAGGTTCAAATGGAAAGAGAGGAAAGGCTTTCTTGAAGAACCTAAAACTGTGACCTTTCTGAACTTTCTAGCTTCAGTTTGCAGGAGCTGGGTGGCTGCCAGGAGAAATGCCCTTTGCTCTGGGAAGCTAATGGAGGAGTGTTTCTTCCACAAGTCCTGCCCTGCCACCAGCCACTCCAGAAGCTCTGAACTCTGGAAAATTAAAACAAGAGCTCAGGACCTGAGGACAAGCATATTGAATGAAAAGGAAGGTGTTGTCCGTCTGAGAAGCCGAATCTAGTGGAGAAGAACTGTAGTTGATGAAGAGTTGTAACTAATGTCCCTGATGGCTGTTCATCCAGTAATATAAAGGTTGGGTACCTGTTCGTCAGAAAACTGCAAAGGATGTCTAGACTAAGATGGTTCCTGAATAAATTCTTGCCTCCTAAGAGACAGTGAATCCGATATAACTTAGGAGAAAGAGGAGCTTCTACATCAGCTTCAAGAAGTAGGGCTTGATGACTACTGAAGAGAAATCGGGCTGCTATCTGCCATCTGCAAATGTAACAACTGAGAAAAAAGACAAAGAGAGAGTTTTTTCCAGCTGTAAACTCAATTACTGCTCCAGATGGTGGCAGAAGAAAGTCACAATACAATCCCAGACTATTTACATCCCTGTGTATTCTGATGATTAAATGCTATTTGCAACTTGCTTCCTTCTGCAAAAAACAAAAGGTATAATAACCAAAGAGGCAAATAAGATGAAACTTTGCTATTACAAAAGCAGATTGCTTTCTGCAGATCTCACTTTTCACCATGTCTCTGCTCCCCACCCTGCTCACGTAACCTGTAAAATATCATCTTTCTTCCTAAATATGCCAGCAGTTGTAATTGCACCTGTCAGGAAACTAGAGAACTGCACAATAAATTAACAAATTAGGAATGTATCTTCAAATTCTTCACTAAGAATTGTCTAAATGGTATGAAAGTGTAAAGTAAGAAGACAGCACTGTCCTGGTATAGTGCCGTTGTCATGTGGTGAATGTCAGAATTACATTACTAGTGTAAAAGAGGTCCAGATCTGCCACTGAACACTGACCTACCAAACTTGACAGCCACCAGGAGTTTGCATATTGCATGGCAAAAGAAAGAAGCTCCCTTCACTTCACTAACTTTAGAATGTGAGTTTTTAGACTCAAAACAGTATTTTTGTCTTAGGAACATAGCAGTCGCTTCTACCACCTGTTCACTAGGCAGATCCAGGCAGACAATGCAGAGGAGCACTCCAACTGGAGCCATGGTATTAATAGCTGTGAAGAAAAGGACATTATCATGTCTAATACAGTTATGGACAGATGGCATACTTGTAGCACAGTAATCCTTCAATCTAGTTTCAGTCTGTAAAATAAGTCCTCTGCCTCAAAATAAAATATATCAAATAATGACTCGAGACCCTCTGCTTCCTTTCCAAGGATAAATCTCATTACAGAAATAAGTTTCCACTTTTCCTGGCTGTTTAAATCAGCAGCTTTTCTTACGCTGAAACAGAAGATTTATAATCATATTTTTCTACTCCTACATCTATTGTTTTCCTGTTGAATGTGACTCCCTCTGCTTCATTTTAGCCCTCCTTCAATCGTAAGATGTCTGTGAGAGCCCCTGCAGAATGCAGTAGCTTGCAGCAAAGCCCTTACAGGAACAATTCCCATGTCCCCTCCCACCACCATTCCCCCAGCATCTGTGAAATCTCAGCAGTTAGGACTTGTCAGGCTGCACTAGAGCTTTGCATAGCTCAATTTGAAAGAAGCCAGACAAGGTGAAAAGGAGAGGAATTTTTTTCCAGCTCCTCTCTTTTTGACAACTTGACGGTTTTATATGGGAAAAGATGAGAACACAATGATTTAAAAAAAAAAATAAAATAATAATTATGAAGAATGAAAGTGGGGGCAATGTGTGGTAGCTGGGAGGCAGTGAATCACTGCTGGCATGTGTCATGACAGCATCTTTGGACTGTGCTAAAATGTCATGCATTAAAAAGACTTGTGTACCCCCTGAGTTGCTTGGTGATGGGCTGGGCATAGCAGCCATTCTGAGGCAGGGCTGAGGGTAAATCAAATGTTTTTAGACTGCCTTTAAATGTCATTGGCTTACCAGCAAGTACACCCATCCACTCGAGTTTTAAACATGACCTTGGAAGGGCAAAGTGTAAGGAACACTGGGTGTGAGGTGCCCTCCCAGACCGTCACAGCTCCAAGTTCCTCCATACACTCAAATCTAAAAAGCCAGATTCCAAATTTCCTGTCTTCTCGGCTCTGTCTCTATGATGATTAATAACAGCAGAAGCTTCTGTGCTGTCTTCTCTTTTCTCACTCTTACAGTCTTGTATTTAGATTGTTGCTAATAGCTGTGTTTGCTGTTTCTCCAGCATCTTTCAAATCTTTGCAGTATCCAAAACTCACATTGTGCTTTCTATTCCTATTGCCAAACCACTTTATTACTTCTTTTGTTGGCTAATACTGCATTGTGATTCACTCATCTAGCATTTAGTGCTTGCCTATCCTGGTATGGACTATAACGTATCTCAGATGACCTCTAAACCCCCTAGCTCAGATACTGGCAGCACTCTAGCTATTATAAAACTGAGACACACAGTAAATTAATCCACACAATAGTGGGGCTGAAGAACTGCATGATTCTGTGGCTAGTCCATGAGATACCATAATTAAAACTGCTTCTGATATCCATATGATATTTGCAAAGTACAAAGTGAATATAACCATTGTTTACCAGGGAACACCACATGCACATAAATTCATTCTTTCCTATGCTCCTTACTTTTAAATGAAACAAAAATTCAGTATTATGTTAGAGCTGAAGAGCTAACAGCATTATATCAGAAACAGAAGATACTCATCCCTCAGTAAGTTGTATTCATCTATAAAACAAAATATAGCTCTCATGTTATGAAAAATATACGGGACTAAACTGTGCTGAGTTGATTCATTTTCCTCTTCGCACCATTTCTTTCCATTTTGAATTTGTGGCCGACTTCACACTGGTCTGGGGATTGTAATTTCAATCTCTTAATTTTGTGACTTCCGCTCATTTAAATCCTCATCTGTGAAGCTGATGAAGCTGCAACTTTATCACGAAAAAGGCCTCAAGTTGAAAATGCGTCCCTTGCACACTGTCACAAAGCAGCCAAACAGCAGAATGATGTTACGTTGAACGAAAAGCAATAGCAAAACAATGAGGATCAACCTAGCCCTGTCAAACTGCCACGCTCAGCCAGGCTGCTGCTAGCAGGGCTTTGAAAGGGCTAGCAGGAGCTGTGACTAGAAGGCAGTTCTGTCTCCTGATAAAGCAAGCAGACATGCTGCATTTCCTTGTAATCTGTGATGCTGCATCTGCCATCTTTCACTATTCAATCTTTTTTTTCTCTTGTAGAGAATAGGGGGTGGAGAACAGGAGGGAAGAGTCTGGATGAAAAACCTGTTTCATTCTTCCCTTCTTTGGACAGTCTACTTTGGTTTATTTTATCTTGACTGTAGGAAAGGATAAAATAGACTGCCTTAGGATTTGCATAAACATTATTAGCAGAAAAGGTTTTGTTTGCTCTTCCCTTCATGATTGAAATCTACAAGCTATTAACATTAGCTGTCATTTTTAAATAGACAGAGTATCAACTAATCTCTTGAGTGTGCATTTTAGATACAGCTGTACCTAACAATTGTCACTGTTCAAAAAGCCAGGCACCAACATCAGCCTGGCAAAAGAAGTGTCTAAGAGTAACACTAAGCAGCAAATGAAATATTACTGAAGAAACAGGACCCACATCACACTCTTTCTTCCCTCCTCTCAGTCCATGGAATTCATATTTTTTTCTGTCAAAACTCAGACTTCCTACTTTTGTTACTTTTAATGTATTTTCAAAATTCACTTCTCAGTGACACACAGCTTTATAATAGGAACTTTATAATAGTACTTGCTGACCCAACTGTGCTCAGCTCCAGCAAGCCTGCTCAGTTTTCTTGACTCTCATGAAGTGATGCCACCATAAACCACCACAGAACTGGCCGATGCTGCAACTTTCCACATCCAGGCTATCCCTCTCACGCTGAACGTGGTGCAGCAAGCTCTGACAGAGCTGGTTCTGCAGACAGAGCTCCTCTTCAAACCACATTCATTCACATACCTGAGGCACCACACAGCCTTCAGAGCTCATCTGCTGTGATGGGAGCCACCACCCCTTCCACTCTGTTTGTCCCAGATGGATCCAGGCTCATTTCTGTTCTCTCCCTGCTAGCACTGCCTTTAAATCTCATTGGCCTGCTTGTAGCAGAGTAATCCTTCAATCCAGTTGCAGTCTGTAAAATAAGCCCTTTGCCTCAAAATAAAATATACCCAACAATGACTCAGGACCCTCTGCTTCCTTTCTAAGGGCAAGTCTTATTACAGAAATATGTATTCTTTCCTCTCTAACAGATTCCCCATTCCTCTCGCTCCTGGGACCTCTGAGCTTAATTGCCACTGTGTGCTCTTTTTTAGCAAGTGGGACACAGATCTGCCTGGTGCTGCTCATACTTGCCTGGCTATGAATGCTGCAAGCTCTGTTTCTGCCTCCATGCAAAAATTACATGAACGGAACTGAAAACAGAGATACTGCATTAGAATTATTCCAGAATAATTCCACTGGGAGTATTTCTGGAGTATTGCTTTGATCCCAGAATATTTAGTGTTTAACCAGAGGGGATTTTTTTGGAGTTGGTTTATGTGGATATAAACCTCTCCTCTGTTCTGGAATAGTTATTGCACAAATGTTTTTTGCTCAATAGCTATTCTTTCTATCACTCCAGACTACTATAAGATAGAACAAAGAGAAAAAAAATCACAGCACTTGGGAATTGTGGTCAAACCATTCCTAAGGGAAGATGGACTAACAAAGAGGGCCTGCTCCAGTTTATTTTTTCTTTGCTGCCCTTCAGAGAAAACTTCCAAATTGGAAAGTGTTTGCTGGATGGTTTTCATTGCCTTGCTGCCAGGCTAGTAACTGATTCTACCACCTCATTAGCCAGTCCACTCCTAAATTAAATATGGATCCAATAGGCATATATGCAGGAAGAGATAAAGTAGATGAGTGTAATGGATGTGTAATTGATTTTAATGTGTTGTGATGTCAGTAAATGCTCTACATTAATAAGTGTTTCAGGGCAACCTGTCTGGTCTCCAACTTAACTGCCCATACAGGATGTTAGCTTATGGGGGAATATATACAGAGATAATTTTTTTGATTATCCCTCTGGTGTAAATGTCACAATCAATTGACACTGGGATGTGAAAAGTATGTTGAATAAAAAAAAGGCTTAGGATGGTAGTGGTTTTTATTTCATTTAGATCATCAGGTAGATTTGCCCTCACTTACCTAAGATTGTATAAACACAATACAATGACTTATAGTCATTGTTTTCCCCCACACTGTCTCAATCCTCGCTTGATTTTCTAGTAAAGGTGGGAAGTGATAAGACTGTGTCAGCTGCAAAAATGGGATGGGAGGGACTACCTTACCTGATGGAAAGTGCAAGAGAGAGTTCTGGTCCTGCTTAATCAGTGAGGACCAGAAGGGACAAAAGTAAGCATGAAGATGTCCCAGATAGAGATTGCCCTTAGGAAGGATCCTGCAAAGCCCTGCACCATGTGTCAGGGCCCCTTTGGAAAATAAAATTAAGGGACTTGTGCCTGCAGTTACAGGCACAGCCTGGCTGGCACCAAAACATCTTCTCTAGTCCACCAAGCAAATAATGCTCTTCTAGTCTGTTCCTTGTGGGGAGGAGGTAATGATTTTTGCTGGGAGAGCCTGTCACCCCTTGGCTCCCTGCTGGAAGCCTGGCAAATTACAGCAGACTGATTTGGTGTCAGTGTGCTTGTAGGAGGAGACCATCTCAACGGCAGAGATGGCTAAATGCTGAAAATGTGTTTTCACAGCTATGATGAGAGGGAATAAATTCATGGAGCGCACTCTGTCTTGAAAATTACATGACAATGTAAAGGATGGGAGTAATGGAAAAAAAATCAGCAATGATGCACTCAGGGCAGAAACAGGTGGAAGCCAAATCATTTCAGTATAAGCTAACGATGTGTCTTTTAATCAAATTCACTGTCATAATAGGCCAGCTATATTTTTTTAGCAATGACTGAAGAGAAATGCTTTCAGATATTACTAGTCCTACTGAACCACCTGCACTTTTCCCACTGTTTTTCCAGAAAGCTCATGTTCTCTTCAGCAATATATGAACATAGTCGTAAAATTTTATTGTTTGCTCATGCGGTCACAGCACACGCCAGCCCCTGTCAGCAGTGGCTGGTTTGTATTCAGAGTGTATGCCACGACTTTATAAAATCAGCACAAGTTCAAATTTAACTACACTACAGGAACTAAAAATAAAAGCACATTCCCTAGGCAGAGGGAGAACCTTCCACTTTAAATTTCACACTGGCAAAATAATTAACTGTACAGGGGTGTTCACCTGGTACTGAAACTTCCCAGCTTACTAGAATTCAAATAAAGCATTCCATAACTGAGGAAAATGAGGGCATGATGGTTCAATTCTTCTGACTGTTAGGCTCCCAAATATCTCAGTAGAAATACAGCCAAAAGCAAAAAGTCAGGAAACACCCAGATAAAACCAAAACCTCCCAATATCAAGTGTAAAATGTCTTCAACTAAGACTAGTTCAGATTATAAATGGGTTCACTGTGAATGCACAGATGCTTTTTTCCTGTTTGTTTTCTGGAAAGAATTTGGCAGTGTGGTTTGCTGGCAAAAATTTTGGAATAAATATCTAATTTCTGACAATTTTTGAATCTGAAAATATTATAATTCCTGCCAGTAAGGCAATTTTAATAGTTTCACAGGCTCACTTAGGGACAGAGACACAGCCCATGCCACACTGCATGTTTCCAGCTAAAAATCAACCAACACAGCACAAGATACCACAGAGCAAATCCTTGCAGGAACATGCTTGCAATTAACTTCCAACAATTAATCCCTGTTGTGTAGAACAGCATGTAAGAGCTGTTCAGGCACAACAGAGGTACAAAAGAGTGGAACCAAAAGAAAAAAGTGAGAATTATTTGCTCATTTAAAAATATTAGTGAACGTGGGATAATTACAATGGCTTAAAAACACTGACACAAGGCTCACGCACAACATCTCAGGCTTTCCCCAAGCCTGTGTCAGGGTTCTCCCTCACACCCAGAGGAAAGGAAGGCAGAAGATGCGAAAGGGTGGCAGCAGCCTTCACCTTTGTGCTCTGCAGCAGCCTTCACCTTTGTGCTCTGCAGCAGCAGGACACACTGCAAGGCTGCCTGTGCATATCTGGGCGCTGGTCTCTCTGAGTTGTCTGCTCTCTTTGCTCTCCTTGAGCTCTCTCTCACTGTACTCAACGACACCAGATTCCTGTTGCAGGGAAACAGAAGGAAAGCTTGTTTAATAAAGGTTGCAGTAAGCAACTCAACAGGTAAACACTGGAGACATTACAGAAAACATGAGGACAGATAACCAGGAAGGAGCTCAAGTCCTGCAAGCAATGTGTGCTGCCTCCACATGGCCAGAATGTTCTGTGGTCTCTTCCTTTTCTCCCTTTTTGGTTACTGCCCCTGAATGCCTTTTTTATCTGCTATTTTTTGTCTTTTTTTGCTTGGGATGGTACTGTGAAGTAGTTTTAGAAGTCAAGTAGCTTAGAAGTCAGCCCAGCCCTAAGAGTTTTCTTTAGTTCCATTCCATCACTGTTGAATATGCTTCATGGAGCAGCCTCTTCTGATGAGGTGAAGACTAGAAAGCAGGTAGCTTGAAGAGACATAACGTGCTATGACAGCAGAGTATCTGAGCAGAAGTCTCTCACCAAAGAACGGTGATTTAAACTCCCTAAGCTCTTGACACGGTGTGAGCATAGCATGCTCAAATCTTGCTGGATGTTTACAGGGATAAATGGTGCTAAGGAAGCAAAGTTTATTTCAGCTTTTTGTTCCAAGCCAAAAGGTACCTGTAATCCATTCTCTTCCCCATTAAAATACGTTGTCACAGAGCTTTTAACTGTTTTGAGCAGTAGTCTGTCTAATTTTATGAGTGCTGGTTTGCGAGCCTACCTGGCAGACTGTAAAAACAAACTCCTTAAGAAAAGATGCTTTGTCTGGCAGGAGGCCAGGGTGTGCACTGCAAACACTAGACACATGTGGGAAGAAAACTTACTCTGTCAGCCCTACAGCTTCTTAGGCGGAATGTCCTCAAAACTGAAAGCTTAAAAAAGCCCGAAACCGAAACTGAAAGCTGAGTTTTCTTTTAGCTGTTTGTGCACTTCACTGTGAATCTGCCACCTTTCTCATCCAGTGTGTATTGAGAATTTCTCATTTTGTCCTTTCCTCACGTAGTTCAAACTGACTTTCTGGTGCAAACATAGGTCATTGGGGTGGAATGACCACAAATGATGAACCACATCTACAAATTGCCTAACTCTGTTACCACAACGTGTCTGAGGTTCAATGCCTTTTTTGCAAATAAAAAGCTGTGACTTCCAGTAATGTCAGTTTAGTACTTCCAAAATTATATGCTGGTTGGCAATGTAAAAATTTGTATTCTTAGACAAACAATTGGGCTTTTTTTCCATGGATATGTACAAAGTGTCTCTTCAGGCATAAAGGCAGCTTTATCTTCTGCTGTATCCATTTCTGGCAGGAATTTGTGTGTGTTGTCTTTTTCCTATCCCTTCTACATCCCCTGTCTCCCTGAAAATCTGGACTGTCTAGTCCTGTTAAGAGACCCACAGGACCTGTTTATTTCCCAGATCAGAGACCAGGCCAGTTTTGCACAGCTGAGGAGAAGCTTAAAACTTAAAAAGGGGAAGTTTAGATTGGATATAAGGAAGAAATTCTTTACTGTGAGGGTGGTGAGGCACTGGAATGGGTTGCCCAGGGAAGTTGTGGATGCTCCATCGCTGGTGGTGTTCAAGGCCAGGTTGGACAGAGCCTTGGGTGGCATGGTTTAGTGGGAGGTGTCCCTGCCCATGCCAGGGGGTTGGAACTTTATGATCTTAAGGTCCTTTCCAGCCCTAATTATTCTATGATTCTATGATTCTAATGTGGTTTAGATTCAGATATCTGACAGGAATGTAAGCCAAAAGCAAAATGGATGACATTTTTCTTGCATTGTGAACAAAAATAATGACAAGTGTGGCAGGGATACTAGAGACTGAAGGAATGTTATACAGGGCATAAAGCATAGGAAGTTTATTAACAGCCTTTTTTGTTGTTGTTGCTTTACAGATGGAAGCTCCTCACTAAGGAAGCAGTTACCTTACAGAGGTACCTTTATTTAGTGTGCTAACCTTCAGACATCTCTGAAGAAAGCAGTTCTGAATGCCAGTGACCATGTTACTATGGTGCTCCAGGTGCATTCTCTACACTTTGGACTGTGATGACAAAATTGCTTGAATAAATTGGCGTATGCAATTTGGTTTCCACTTTCCTGCTCACAAAGTAATCTCTATACTTATCACTCCTGCTACTGCCTTTAAGGATGAAACATGTTTATCTTGTTTTCCTCGGTTATCTTCATCACAATTTTAAGGCTTCAGCCATGCTTACCAACAAACTTCTTCCATTACTGATTGAACCAGATTAACTTACGTATGCTGGAAATTGGCTGCTGTTTCCAAAACACATTACTGTGGTGGAAGACACAGTGTGTGTTTGCTTTATGATTTTCTTTTCGCTTAACCTCTCCATCTCACCTCTGTTGGCTTATATTTCAGTCAGACACTTGCCTGCAGAATACTTTCATAGTTTCTGGAAGGTCTCATCTGATTTCACTCAGAAAGATCTCTCCTCAGGTAAAAGTGCTGTATGAGAACAGCAAAAGCTTCACAAGCAGAAATTACAGGAGTGCATGAGAATTAATGATAGCAGGACTAGTAATTCACAGTGGAGAACTGAAACCTTTTTACCATTGCTCATTCCAAAGTAAGCTGCCTTTAAAGGCAAGACTGAAGAAAAAAGAAGAACATACTATCAGTTTGCCAAATTTCAGCATAGATCCTCACAGGTATTTTTAGCTGGCAAGCAGTACTGTTCCTGGGGACATAGGGATTGCTACGGCTATCTGGAAAATAGTCCTGGGTGCTTCAACACAGCTGGGGGATGTGTCCCTTAATTCAGTACATGGTTTAGCTATGCTTTAACTCCAGTGGCTGGAGGTTCAGTCCCTGGAGGCAGTAATTTTCACAGCCCAGCCTACTGTATCTGCTGCAGAAAAGACAGCTGTTTTTTTTTTATTTGCCTACATTGCTAAAACCATACTCAGAAACTTAAATTTGAAAGCAAGTTCAGCCTTTCTTTTCAAAGATGACATGATTTGGCTTTAAGGCAAAGCCAGCACCGTGTTAGGAAGCATGTGGCAAATTCAGAACCCCAGCCCATCAGCTCTAACTCATATGCTTAATTGTCTTTTTGGAAGGTCCCTGACAGTGGCTGGCCCCCTGGATCAACAGCACAGCCTGCCAGCCACAGCCTCAGGCCTCCTTCCTTTGACGGTCACACCTCCCACCTGGCACTGAAAGCACAGATCTAAATATGTGGTTTTGTCCTGGCAGAGGCTCTTGCATGCCAGGCATTTGGCTTAGAGCTCTTGTCATTGCAGCCACTGATATGGATGGAGGGGGAAGAGCGCTGGGCTGGCTAGAGCTCGCCTGTGCCAGAGAGCAAGCAAAGAACTGGGATGTGAATAAGAGGGGTACTGTGATACTGTGATAATTTTCTTTAAGTTTATGTAGCCCATGTCAACTGAAGAATTTAGAGAGATTTTTTGGCCAGATCAGCTTTTCACAGAGAGGAGTAGCTCAGATACCAGTTTTAGGTCTCTCAGGAGATGCTGAATGCCTAGTGAATGAAGCCCTAAATCTGTCAACAGGCAGTGCTAGATAAGGAGTGGTCCTGCAGAGCTATTCCCAAACCCTCCCCATTCTCGCTGCACGGCCCCTTCCTGCGCTCGCTTGTTTCCAGGAATTACTGGCCTGCTGTTGAGAAATGCGGCTTCGCTCTGGTTCCCAGCATGGCCATGAAAGAAGTGGGGGCATCCACATCCACATGCACATTCATCCGGGGAGAGGAGCTTCCCCTCACACCTGCTGTGTGGCACAAAGGCCCTGGAGCCTGGCGGGGGACACAGCCCCTCTCCCGGCCTCCCTCCCTTCCTCCCTCCTTCAGCTGAGGCAAACAAGGGAACAAAAGCAGGGACTTTCTCTCCCCTCTGCTTCAATACCCACGTCAGGGCCAAGGAGGAGGCTACGAGCTCTCCTCTTTCACCTCTCTCCCACTCTCCCGCTTGGGCTGTGCTATGTGTGCAGTCCTCCCTCCCCTCTGACAAGAAAGATTTGCACTGGGACTTCAGATCTGATCCCTCATTGCCATAATCCATGGCCTTAGCCCACTTACCTTTTACTTTTTTTGGCCACTGTCATCAAAGATATTAAGACCCCTTACATTTCAAATTCCTAAATACCTTTGAAGTTCTGGCCTCCAGTGTTGCAGTTTGCTATCTTAACGGGAGGGCAAACTACCAGGTGAAACTCAGATCAGCCTAATACACTTAATTTCCCTAAGCTCCCTACAAAGCTAGCGAGGAGAGAGGCCCTTCATGACATCTTACAGATTTGCTAAATTAGCCTTCTACTCTGAATCACCTTCTGAATAGACTTGTCATGCTCCATTGACTGCAGCAGGAGCCTATGGGCAGCCTCTGAGATTAACCTTCCACCTCACCCACAGGGATGGTGAGTACTTAGCATTGGCAAACTGCATAAAAGTTTTTGGATCAAAAGTGTTAACTGAGAGTGTATTACTAAACTACAGTACAAGGCACAATAATGGCTGTTAAGTTGTTGTTGTCATTGCTACTAATAACAACAGCAAATAAAGAAGCATATTTCTGGGTTTAAGATTAGAGTGGTTTTCATCTCCCTTGATGAAATCCATCTACTTCAAGGACTGGTAGCATAAATGCTGTGAAGTAGGAAGGTTGAGGCCTTTTCCATTGGGTTTTTTTTCCTCTAAAAGCTTGTTATTATTCTTTTATTGTACCACTTTACTGTGACCTTACATTAAGGTTGCAGAGCACTTACTCTTTTGGGTACATACTGCACTGAAAGAAAATTCACTGGTCTTTTTTTCCCCATACTGGTAGATAGAGCAGTGGCTTATTTAGAGAGCTTTCCAGATAAGACAGCAAGTAGCAGTGATGATACACAGGCCCAGTTCAAATTCAACTGCTTACTAAACAGTCTTTATCACAGGGAACTTCTGTTTTGTCTTTGCAACACTCAGTTGTGCAGGCGGCTTGATGGGCTCCTGTCATCAAAGGAGGACAACAGCAAACAGAACAAATGCTGTACTTCACTCCCAGCTAAGGGTAAATAGAGACATGGTCCTGCCACAACCTGTTTTTTGCACTGGGAATTGTCCTGTTAAATCAGCAGGACTATCTGCACCACATAAAGCACAGCACTCACGCAAATTGTTACAGGACTGAGATATTATAAATTTTAGGATCTTTATACATTATATGATGAGTCTCAAGACGTTTCTCCAGGCTGAAAACAGGCCACTTCATGTTCAGAATATATTAAAAAACAGGTCCTGAATTGAACATAAATCTATTTTAGTGTATCTTGTCAGAAGACAAAAGGAGAAATCTCTGGCTTTCTCTGCAGCCAGTTCCATCAACTGCCCAAGTAATCCTATTTTTGGGATGGGACGCTTCAGCACCTCAGACTGGGCCTTTTTTTGTATCTTTCTGTGACACGTATACCTATTTTCTTGTTGTGTTGATCTTTACATCAGTGATCCCATTCTCACCTTCCAAAATCACCTCTCATCCTCAACATTTCATTCCCAAAACTGCCAGCCCCACTGAAGTTTGGAGAGTCTATACAACAGGGATTCCATGCAATTGCAGACATCATGGACACATCTCTTCCCAGGCAATTGCTTACTCCTCAAGTTTTGGTTCAACAATATGTGGCCTAAGCCCAAATAGAGAGTAGAAGAAAGGAATAAAGAAAGACAGTAAGGAAGAAAGAAAAAGAGAGGGAGGAAGGCAAATAGGGATAATACTGTCCTGTATTACATTTTTTATCACTAACTCCACCACAAACGCTTTGAGGAGAAAGTGGGAGTTGGTCCATTCTAGCAGCTGGAGATTCCACTTGCATCAAGCATATCCTCAGGAAGCCACCTTGTCAGACTGAGGAACCCTGTGCATCCTGCAGTGACACCAACTGCATTTGACCGAGGTTGAGTATTTAGATCCCATAGCATCTGTAGCGCTATGTAATGAGCAGTAGAAATACAAGAATTAATTGCATAAAATAATTAATAAAAATAAAAAAGCTAAGGTATTTCAGACAGAAAAAAGAAATTACTTGGGTGCAGAACTCTTTTGTTATGAACAGTAGGTTTCTGAAGATGTGCATTAGGGTAAAAAACCAAAACAAAATAACAGCTTGTATGTCAAAATGGAATAGTATGCAAGTTAATTATCAGTGTTGTAGAAAGCTCTTTTGCTTTCCTCCATCCCCAACATACTACATTTTTCTTTACTTTGCTTTCAGAACCTCCAGTAACAAACAGTTAACAACTGCTAAATAGCTATCAATCAATTGAAAACATTTAGCATTATATATATTCTTTATTATTTTTTAAGAAGGATTCTTTCTTGTGTTCTGGTCTTTAGAGGTTTCATCTACCGAACAGGACTAAAAATAGTTACTGACCTTTTCAGATCCAAGCTCTCATCTTTTGTTCCTGGGACAGAAATGGAGCAAAGCAGCAAATTAAAAGCATTAGAATGTAACTAAGAAAGCAGAGACTGAATAAATACAAATAATTAAAAAAAAATGTTCTTTGCCAATGGAGAAAATATTTTCAACAGTGGTTGTGTAGCAAAGGAGCTTTTTGTAACTCAGGGTAACGAAGGAATGGAGGTATTTTTCTGTAAAAGACACTCATGTGTTTGTATGTGTGTATGCATGTGTATTTCTTTTTAATTTTAAACCTATTTTGACCATGAGTCAAGTGTAATGGTCTTTCTTAAGAAATGCTTTCAGTAAACAGTGAAGATTTTACAACAGACTTATGTTTTACTGTAAGATTACACGTTTTCTTCTTTCATTGCATTTCTCTAGTTGATCAGTACAGACTAAGTAAGATGAACCGAGAGGGGATCTCTGTGTAGGTGGCTTCCCACATCACCACATAAGATGACAATGGACAAAGAATTGTATTATTACTTTGTGGGAATGCTTAATCTTGAACATGAACAGTTCATCGTGCAAACTCTCTATTCTCATGAAAATCACATGTTGCTCTGTCATTTACAAGGCAAGGGATGAAGTGAATGTGTCTGTGTGTGTGCATATGCGACTACCATGCATTTGAGTACTAATTATAATTCTACCCTGTGCATCCCAGAGGGATGATGAAGTACAAACAGGTTTTTAACTCCAGCTGTAGAAATGCATAGGTTGAGCTTACAGTTCTCAAAGTGGCCTTCACACTCCTAGTGGTTACTTTTGCGTGGATATCTTGTCCCACTCACCACCGGTTGACCTCCTTGCATCCATAAACCCACTTAATGAACCACCAATCCCAGAAATTTGGAGCACAGAGCGGCAGCAGATTTTGGGTCTCTTCCGCATGAAATCCTCTTCATTCATATACTTCATATATAAGAAAAAGAGGCTATGCAAACACAGAGATGGCCTTCTAACAAACTGTTCCATGAAGGCAATCCACCAGGAAAGAGCCAACCTAATAGCCAGGCCTGTTTATAGCTTAGTCAGTATATGGCGATAGAGATGGGAAGGACAAGAGAAATCAGATTGTGTACCCTTCATGATGGAGCTTTGGGAAGCTAAGCATGACTCGAGACAATCCTCAAGCAGCTCAGGCTTACTGAGGAGATCAGATATCTCCCATGGAAGAACAAGAGCATCTTAAAACTCTGTCATTACTCAGTAAGCTGAAAATGTAACTAACTGCTAGGTAGCATACTAAAAAGGAATTTAAATTTTTCTTTTGTAATTCAATAGTAATGAGTGCTTGGCTATCCTTTCCAAGGATAGGATTTCAGTTGCTGAGTCTATTAGTGTTTTGAAGAATGTGCTGTTGGTTTTCACACCTTACAATACTTCACTTTCTTCCAAACAATTTCAGAAGCCTATATAAATCTCCTAGACTTGTAAACAGTGAAGCATCTCCCTCTTTTGGCAGTGAGTGATAGAATGGCTTGTACATAGTAATTAATTATTCTAACATTTTAACTAACAGTTGAACACAGAAACAAAACAGGAAAAGTATTTGGCACAGAAAGTAGATTTAGAAAAAAAGGTTAATTGAAGAACAAAAAGAAAGGAGGAGAAATTAACACACAATGAACATTACCTGAATCTTTGCCTAATTCTATTTAGTCTATTAATGTAGTTTAACTTCTTTGTTCTATTTTTGAGGCTTAATCATCTCTCAATGAAAACACAC
The DNA here is from genome assembly GCA_026283785.1 of Coracopsis vasa. Taxonomy (NCBI): domain Eukaryota; kingdom Metazoa; phylum Chordata; class Aves; order Psittaciformes; family Psittacidae; genus Coracopsis; species Coracopsis vasa. The sequence continues at coordinate 17,671 of JANHGB010042064.1, forward strand.
ACCCATTAAAGTCACTGTTAAACTGCTGAGCATGACAGGGCTGGGAATAAGGTTTTCCCACTGTTCACCTGAGAGAGTAATTTAAAAAAAAAACACAACAAAACAAACCTAACTCCTCATCTGTATTTGTGTCAATATTACATAGGTTGAAATAACTGTATACTGAAACAAGCTGCTTTACAGAACGGATAAGTATCAGGAAATTGGGGCAGAGTTCAGTATATACAAACCAAACAGCTGTTTTCTGCTAGAATAATTTTCTGGCAGATTTCTTTCTACAGACTAAAACTTTTGTGAGTCTACAAATACAAGTGTTTCTGGGACAGGCAAAACCTATAGATAGCGGGAAATTAGTACAATAAAGAAAGACCAATAAGAATACTTGGAATTGATTTCAGAATCTCCTGATGTCCCCTGCAGTTCCCACACCCAAATGAGAACACGACACTTCTGTGTATTAGTTTATTTAATTCTTTATCGCCACTAAGAGCAAGTAAATTATGTTGATACAACTGGTAAACATATACATTCGCTAGAGCCTCCCACAATCCCACAGCGCTAAGGGAAACATTAAGGGATGTTACAGGATTAATGCTTTCATTCTACAATATGGATATATGGCTTTCATACAAGTTTAAAAAAAAAATTGAAAAGGTAACACACTGCTAGCTTACAAAATCAATATACAAACTGAAAAAAAAAGGAACAGGAAAAAGAGAGTAACCCATGAGAAGACATCATATAGCACTGGTTTAATAGATATATACAGAATTAGAAATCCATTGAACACAATATTCAGGCTTTAATTTGTTATTTTGACTTTCATTCCTTCTTTGTGCTTAACATCCAAACTACAGGTATTAAGATGATTTCAGTTTTACTTTATTTTTTCCATCTTTTTTTTTCCCCATTTTCCTCACTTTTTATTGGCAGAGAAAAAGCCTTTTTCTGCCTGGGTTTCTATGTTCACACCCAACTGAAGCAGTTTGTCCGCTTTGAAGCTTTGAACAAAGCCCTTCCACGCACTTGGTGTGACAGAAGAGAACATCACTGTGATACTAAGTCCGATTGGCCATTTCATTGGCATGTGTTTTGCATTTTCCTCAGACACAGCTATCCTTAAACCGATATGCTGGTGAGTGGGAAGAAACCTATCTCTTCATCCTATATACTACTTTCGTATCCTTGTGTAAATACCAACACAGGACAAAAACCTCTTTCACTTCTACTTTAGCTTGAAAACATGGTAGCACTATTTGTGAGATACATTCTGAGTTATGGATGCACTTTTTTAATAGTTTTGCTTCCTCATATATGAATATATATGCAGTATGTATGCATATATATTTAGAGACCTACTGTGCCTGATGCTGATATCCTCATTAGGTGGTTTCTAGCTCAAAGCTGCAGCAGTACTAACCTGACTCTGCTTCAGGTCCCCTCAGCAATCACAACACACTCTAGATTATCAGAGCTACTTCCTTCAGATACAAAAATCTAGATGAACTACATAATTACAATATGGGAAGCGCAATGAATGACCTAATGAGAAAAGTTAAATAATGTCTTCTTCCCAGGTAGATCAGGGTGAGGCAACTCAGTGTAACTAATTGAATGAAATTGGCTATGGGTAAGACAGCCATGTACATTCTACTGTACATTCTATCTGTCTTTCAAGCTTTACATCACAGAATTCAGGGCTAAAGCTTTTACAAAGTCGTTAACTTTAATAACCTTCTGAAATGGGAATACTTGGGAGCCTCTGTTTTATCTCACCAGTAAATTCATACATTGGACACATGCTATCAGTTTTGTTTGGGATTTTGTTTGTTATTGTGTGTTTTTTAAAAGCAAGGTATAAGAACTGTAGGTACAGTTTTTTCATAGACAAATCACTCAAAAGCTGAGCGATTTAAAGGCTAGGGCTAGGAGATAGCTACTGAGTTTTTAGCCATCTGGGACTCCAAGACACTCCACTTTTAAGTGGCAAACTGCAGAAAGGGGAAAAGGATTGCACAGCCCCACTAAAGAGATAATGATAGTTGAATATAGTTGAATTCCCACATTTCCCTTGAAATATCTCATTTCTGATCAGGTCAGAGTGATGAGGCCACAAGGCAGACTGCCATTTTTGAAGGGGAACATTAAGAAAATTGTTAGACTTCAGCATCATTTAGTTTTGGTCCAAAAGTACACACAGTTCTCTGCTGAACAAGGCAACCTAGACCTTCTACAAATGCAAACACCAATGGGGTGGAAGAGGCTCTCTCCATGCTCTATTTGCTCAGGCAAGTCTTCCACTATTCCCAAAGCTCCATGTGACATGTCTCCTCCCTTTAATTTGATGGCAAAAGAGAGAACAGTGGGAAACAATGCAGCTTCTTGCCACTGTTTATCTACCTAAAGTGTTTTTTTGTGTGAGGGCAGACACTCTTTCACCACTGTGTCTAATTTTTGATCATATGTGATGCATTTCTTTCTACCAGGAAGCCTTACCCAGGTTGAGCTATGACAAAGGTTTTACAAGCAAATCACCCTCCCAAAGAATCCAGGGATTCTTTGCTCATTCTCTTAATTTCGTGTTCATTGTCATCTTCTGATTAACAAATTGCTACTGTGTCTTTTAATCTTAAAAGAACACAATGAGAGGTACCTGACAGTAGTGGCTTGCTGGGCTGTTTTGCAACAATTCAGTGAGAAATGGAGAATACAGCCTCAAGCATGAAAAAGGATCAATGATATCCACAGAAGTTTGGCTGAAAGGTAGAGTGCCTTAGCAGAATTGACAGAAAACCTACAAATACTATAAAAAGTATGGATGAGCGGAGGAAGACAGACAACAGGTATAATCTGTTCCCACAAAGGAAAGAACACAATCAGAAGTTCACAGAAGATGCTGTCCTAGGGAGTTTTAAAAGACTGAATATGAGATATCTATCCCCGTTGACATACTGCTTCCTCTTCCTGTAAGAATTTAGGAGATGTGAAAGACTACAGTATTCTGTCTAAATGGTGTACACCTCATCTGTATTTTGCTTTAGAGAAGTGTCAGGTTTACATTGTTAATCTGTTGCACTTCCTAGGCTGAGGCAAAGTCAGGCTGGCTTTTGCCCCACCCTCATCACTGACATTAGGCTAAGAAAAGTCAGATAAAGTTTATTGCTATGTGAAGGGTTTCATTAAACAAATGGGAATGCTACACAACGTTTAACTTCAGACACTCCCTGCTAGCAGCATGGCTAGTTTATGGGGGTTTATAGACTGTTTCTATAAACAGACTTCATAAGTATTCACTTTGCCTTAGTTTGTCCTAATGCTCTGTTGTTTTACTTGAATTGTTCATTGCCACATGCCAAGTGGTGAAGGATATACACCAAAGATAAAGAAATAAGTTATGCTTTCTCCTATCATCATAGCTTGTACTCTTAAACCAGAAAAGACACACTATTGTCCCTGTTTGACCTTGCCTCTGGTTGGACGTGTTCTTTTGAGGCTGGAGTGGGACTAGACTTCTCTGCAACATTCTACATTTGACTAGTTTTCATTAAGGCACAAATCAAGCAAAGCATAATAACCAATGTGCCAGCCACTAATCCTGCCTTCCCTAGTCAAGGAGCATGCAAAAGAAGTTTGTGTAAAATGCTCCCGACTTCATACCTTTCTCTTTTTCACAGTCTCCAACACTGTCTGTTGATACATATTATCATTATTATTTTATTTCTTCAGTCCAAAATATCATTATGGAATTAGAAGATGAGAATCAGTAAGTTATAACTTAGTACCTACCTACATGTATAACAAATGTTCTCACTTCCTGGAGCCTTGCCCCATAGTTCTGCTGCATTCAGTAGTCTGTTAAATATGCCAGGCTGACAAGCAATGGCTCTCTTTCAATATGGACACTTCTGTCAGCAGATATGTCAAAGTCAGAAAATGCCCCAATCACCAAATATTGTTTTAAATCAAGATACAGACAGCCTAATTGCTTAGAAGCTTGGCTCAGCCTACTCAGAGGAAGGGAACTGAGCTATACCTAAATTCCCCTAAGTTTAAACTTGCTAGAATCCAGAGTCTGGATGTAGATTCATCCTTAGCTGATGTTCAATAACTCATCTCGCCTTTTCTCTAAGAGATTTGAGTGCTCAGAAAAAGCCTTTAACTTGGGGGATTTCCATTATCTCCCCATACCATACTGTAGCTGTAGCAAATGAAGATGGAAACCACTTCTTGAGAGGGACATTCATGAAACAAGCTTCAGTTGGTTAAACTAGCTAAGCAATGTATCTATGCTAAGTCGTTTTCCATTTTAACAGGATAGCACCAAGAGGGTAAAACATATTGCATCTGAAGTAGCCACCCCCACAGCACTGTCAGACAAGCTTGCCCTCCCAGAGGAGGGAGAGTAGAAGATTAGAAAGCAAATAAGGAGAAACTTCAGAATGACTGAATTGGAAACTGAGCAAGATAGGATGGCAAGAGGTTTTGTTCATATTCTTGCCTCTTGCTTTCTTGACGATGCCACTAGTGAAGCAACTGCTCCTGTTAGGTACCAGGCACCTCCTTTCAGAGCTGACCTGACTAACGTATTCTATTCAATCTTCCTTTGTGTTTTGCCATCAGTTACTTTCATCATGTCTTTCATCACCATAGTTTCCACAGAATGTTTTCTGCTAGTTTTTTTAGAAATTTTCTTCACTGTTTATAAACTATGACAGATAAAACTCCAGTAACTGTCAACAATAAGATGCTAATACAGATCCAAACATATGTGGCTGAGTAGTACAGACGAGTTCTCATATTCCACACTCTTCGCTAGCAGGACTGCTGCGCTTTCTTCCGGTCCTAACATGGTAATTTTTTATTTGTTTCTTTGTTTTCTGTAAACTCTGTCTATGGAGACCCTATACCACCACAGGAACATGAGTGGCCTCCTTCAAAAACTAGTAGGAATGTTCCTTTAACAAGCCAGATGGGCAGTTAATCATAAGGGCCATAAGGTGTTGGAGGAAACTCAGGGGAAATTATTTTCTTCTTACTCACAGAGGTGGAAATCAGAAGTTATATCTAAGGTTTGCTAAAGGGTAGTCAAACTGTTGGTCTCAGCATCATTCCCAACTCCTGCCAACTCCCTGTGAAATATGGACTAGATTAACCAGTGTAAGACAATGGTGCAACAGTGTTTGCACTCAAAGCTGAACCACTTTAAGTGAACTGATGCAGCATTTAGACAGACAAACCTTTGGTGAGTGAAAAAGCTTCTTTCTCCTTTTGCTTTCAATCAGACCTACCAATTCATTAGTTTAAGTCTGAGGCACAAGCACAGGTAGACCTGATTAGACCATGAGCAAAGCAAATAGCACCCAGAACCACCCAAATATGAGCCTTTATGATTTTGGATTTGGTCATTGCACATCCACCACATGCTGGGGACATATTTAACTATACCACTGGCTCAGGTATGTCTAACAGCATAGTCAAAATAAGGACATCAACACAGACTGCAAAACACACCCAAGAAGTCTGGGAAATAATCAGGTGGCTAGTCTACCTTGAGCTATGTGCAGGCTTGGCTAGCTGGCTTCAGAAGGGTTTAGGAACATCTATGGATGGACTTGCCACACTGTAAGTTCAGATCAGCCATACCCTCCATGTAAAAAAAGAGGGCAAGCTCTGCAATTGTTATGCATTTTTTGCATAGAAAAGGGGAGTGATGTTAGTCTGGAAAAAGACTCTCTACCTGCCTACAAGCTAATCCCAAGAGAGCAATGTTATTTACTCAGATGAACACATGCTGTTGTGGCTTCACTGAAGTTAGTGGTTTCCTGCAGGATTTCAAGGAGTCTGTTCATCTTGACCAGCAGTCAAGCAATGATTTTGAAATTAATTTGGGCACTGAAAACACATTTCCTCTAAAAAGTCTGGTCCACTGGTTGTTTAGTTTATTAAACAACTGTTTAGCTGGGAACAGACCAGCCCTTTGTTAGATCATTTTTCTACTTTGTGACCTTTTTGTTACTATCATTTAAAATAGGCAAAATTGAACAAACTGAAAACCAGCTGACTATTTTTTTCCCTGCAAATATTAAAAAAAACCCTAAAATCACAGAACTCTTTTTACATTGAGTGAAATTTTCCAAGGTCTTTTTTTGCTCATATAAAAATGGAGTAAAGAAAAGGTACTGCTTTTATAGTTCCCTTCTACTTTACTAACAGAGAAACAAAAATTAATTCCATTCCTATTGGTTTCAAGTCCCACAAGTTGTCCTTTTTTTTTTTTTTGGTTAAAACTAGGAACAACTTCTCAGGCAGTTTCCAAATAGACTTCTTCTGTTACTTCCCATCAGACATAGTATTTTTCAACCAGCTATATATATACTGGTACAAAAGGGAGTTGGGTCAGGAAGAATCACAACAATTTCAACTAGATTTTTTGTCAAAAGGATATTCTCCTCTCTGGCAAAATAAACAAATAAAAGAAAGCATTTTTCAGCTTTTATAGGTAAACCAGAGGACACTACCATCCACCAGCAATGATATACTGAAAAATGGAAGTTTTGCTAACATTCTACTTGGAAAAATCATTGCTAGAAAATAGTGATAAATTAGGACTCTTCCATGTCCAACTGTTGAATGATTTCAAAATTTTTACTGCTAACATCCAAAATGTGACCAAGGATAGGAGTGCTACTGGTTATTACCTGGAGATAGTGGCATTTTGGAATGAACAGTCACCACACATCCAAAAAAAATTCTATGCCTGTAAATACTCAAAAAAATGCCCCCATCCTTTCCTTAAACAAATAATTTCATACAGTTATCAAGATGTAATAAGTACTTAAGAAACAGGTTTGGGTTTCTTCAGATATGAGGTCCCAATCTTAAATATAATTGCGTCCAGCCAGACTCCTATGATCACACAGGGCACCACTGGCTTCAGCAGAGCTTCACATGGGTTCAAGTTCTGCTTGCATGAAGTAATTACCAGACTGAAACCTATAGCAAGACTTGAGAGTATCTTAAAAACCTCTACATTGTTCAATACACAATAGACATAATTTTCTAAATGAGATTGGAGTCCTTTATTACAGGCCTCTAAAAGTTGTTGTTAGGGTTATACATTAAAAATACTAAAGTAATAAAAAAAGGAATTTTTTTTCTGTGTTTGCTTGTTTCCTTCTATGATACCATTAAGCTATAAATAATTTTAGGATAAAATGCCTAGGTATAAATGAAACTGTTAACTGATCATGTTTGCTGATGTCCCTTTCTCACATTGCCCAAGTTGGCTCCATTAATCCAGCATCTTCTCTTGTTTCTTGCCTTCCTTTTTCTTCTTCTTGGATTCTGTCAAGATAACAATAACCATAAAAAATTAGAGTCTGACAGTCACTGCAATAAATTTCATTCAATACTCCTGAAACTTCCCCTTGTTTTCTCTGTGCATGTAAGAACTAATTCTGATTCCTCCTTCTGAACAAGGAAAGGGAAAACAGAAGGAAAAGAAATCAAAAAAGGAACAGATGAGGCACTAGAGAAGATGGAAAGGGGGGTGCATGTGCCGTTCAGAACCCTTCCTATCTGAGCTGCTGACCCTGTTTGGCATGCAAAGCATTGTCTCAGGAACTTGCTTTGAAAATAAGAAAACAGCAGGCAGCTCCTGGAGAAACCGGGTCATGGCTCAGTGGAGAGCTGGAAGAAAGCTTTGCACACACTACCCACACACATACCCTTCTTCTTTGCTTCTTTTCTGTTTCATTGTCCGTCTTTGGCTTTCTCTAAATATAAGAGAAATTCTAGAGTGTGGTGAGAAAGCTCACTTATTTCTTCAGCTTCTCCGTTGCCAATCCCTTCGCCTTTGTCTGGGACTAACACCTATGTACACTTGAGGATCCTGGAGTGACTACAGCATGGTCTGTCCAGGCAGCTGGTACTGACAGGATGGCAAAGGGACTAGGGAGCATCTGCTTCTCTGATTAATTTGGGGTAAATAAGGTAACGACGTGAAGGTGCAAGTTAAAATTTATATTAAAATTACCATTTATGGTAGTATAATACCATACCGTATAATACCATACCATATAATACCAGCTTTCACTGTACTAAAGGGAAGTGTGGTATTCTACAGGTAAAGCAAATTCACAGAGGGACCTAAGACATGAATATGTATCACATGTCACCTTGCAATGGGCAAAATAACAGGTCTCACAGGGAATGTGAATAAATCAAATCCTCACAGATACCACCAAAAAACACAGCACAACAGGTACTACAGAAAGAAGGAAACTGAGTTTCTGTGAAACATCTTTCCTGGAACCAAACCAGCAAGCAAGTAGACCCATGTTTGCCTTAAACCAGGTGTCAGTTTTCTCCTTTGAATCCTGCCTTTGTTTCTTCCTTCTCTAAAAATACTTCCTCCCCACCAAAGAAACCAAAACAAGACAAAAAAAAAGAACCCCAACCAAAAACAAACAAAAAAATCAAAACAACAACAACAAAATAAAAACCAAAACCACACAGCAAAACCCAAACCCCAACAGAAAACATCTCAGGTTAAATAACAAATATAACCATGAATGAGAAGACAAGCACCTGGCCCTCTAGGTGGTACACTCTTCTTTGTGAATATGATTCTTTTCTTTCTGACCAGTTTGCAGAACACAGACAAGCAAGCAATAATCACCACTTGTAAACCCTTACTTGCGTTAAAGCCAAAAGAACTACACTGACATCTATCAGTTATGTATAGGGCCAGGGTACCTTCGACAGAAGGCAGACTTAAGTCATCACATTTCTCTGATGTTTGTTTTTTTTCCTGTTTGTTAGTGCTTCAAAACAAAATCTTCATCTTTTTCAACATGACAGAAATTGTTTCTGATAATCCTTAGTCAAAGCAAAATAAAATACCTATTTTATGCTTAGTCACAAAATCTGCTCTATAGAATCTTTCCCTTAAAAACTCTTCTTAACATTTAAATGGACAATAATTTAAAACAAAAAGTAATTTTGCTTGAAAATAAGAAAATAAACTATTATTTTTTTTACCCCTGCCTTTGTACGTTTGTCAGTGTTTGTGTGTGCTTTTGTACGTATGCCTGCAGTCCAGAGCTATTCACAGAATCTGGCACTATTTTACATATCATTCTAAAATGCCACTTATCATTAAGTTAATATCTAATTTGCTTTCAGCTGAAGCTTTTTTCTCCCCACAGATTTTCTGTCTCCCCTCCTATCCTCTTTAATCCATGTTCTCCAGCACTTCCTCTAATTTTCCTCTGCACCGCTGAGCCTCCTGGATTCTGTATTGATTGCACTCTCTCTGACTCTCTTTCTTCACCCCCTAACACTGCTTTCTCTGACAGAAACAGCAGTGTTTTATTAATCATACCAGCATTTGAATCTGCAAAATCTATTTAGACCCAGCACAACCAGAAAGACACTGCAGACTTCAACTAAATTTACCAAAAGCAAAACAGACATATGAATGCAGGCAGATCACTAACAGGACTCTACTGAAGAGTATGTGCAGTTCACAGTAGAGGTGAAGTCACCACCAGAAAAAGTTTTTGGTCTGGACTTGTGTGATTGCATCAGGTTCCCATCTTCACTTCACTTGAGTATCAAACAACTCACTGTTAATCCATCTGCACTTGGCACCTGTGGGTCTATATCTACTCCTGTCAGCAAAAGCTCTGTTCTGCCCTGTTGTCTACCTTGTGATAATCTGCATATCATCCAAACTGCCAAACCCATCTACCTACAAAGATAAATGATTCTGCTTTGTGTCCCAGCAGAGTAAAACCTTTCTGCTCACTCATGGGATGTAAATCCTCTCACATTAAAGGTACTCACACCACCACAGCTTAATCTTTCAGACAGGTAAACTGTACTGATGCAAAGTAAATTTGCTCCATGAAATGACAAGCATACCCTGAGTTGTGGCAATATTGAAAAGGAAAAAAAGAAAAAAAACAAAACTGCTCAAATATTCCGCAGTCCTTAAGCTCTTCTAAAAATCCTACTACAGACATTAATATCAGGTACTGACTCATGAGGATGTTGCTGCTAATCTTCTCATGCACAGCTACCCACCAACTGTTTTGACTATGGGCAGGCTACAGACTATTCTATGTCCATGGGTAACAAAATATAAAGTTGCTTTAAGGTGTACTTTGTTCGTGTTTTCTTGTTGCTCAGACCTAGTCTTTGCACCTGTGTCATTCAGGCTTTCACTGCCCTCATCTCTACTCACCCTGCACTACTATTTCAACTTTTATGACTAGCTATCAGGTCGACTTAAACAGTCTCACTGGAATCCATGTCACCCTGATCATCTGGTCTGCTAACATTTCCCTTCCAAGAGTAATCAGGCTTGACTGAAAGGGTCACCATGCCAGCAGTGCTAGCACTGACGCCATGCTAGAAAGCCCTGACAAGCTGAGAATACAATGTCAGCTACCTGAAAGCTCAAAACAGCCCCATACCCCAGCACCAGCTGCAGCCATGTACAGTGAAGTGAAAGATCCCCTAGATGCCACAAACTGTGACATCTCAATATAAAGCTTTATGAAAGGTATGTAGATAGGTAAGTAGAAAGTTATGTAGACAGGTATGTAAATTTGATATTTACAGTGAAACACATAATTTAAATACATTAAATGCCTTATCAAAGATATTTCTCCTAGAGCTACCAAGATCAGGCTAAGCAGTGAAGTGGGAGTTGGTGCTCTCTCTCACTGTCTCTCAGCACTTGAGGTGAGCAGGCTGTGCAGTGGAGGGAACAGATGAACACCGTTGTCTGCATACTGCTTCGAGTGCACTATGCGTTAGTGTCCCACCCAAATTGTCCTTCCATTGCTGGCGTGGCTCAGCATATAGCCACACTGAGGAAAGCAGCAGCGGGATCTATGCCTTCCTCTCTGGCTTTCTTCACATCAAGGAAATACTTATCTTTACAATTCTTGTGCATCCTTGCAGCAAGACAAAGGTACTGGAAGAGTGAGCTATGTACGTTCCAGAGTATTAATAAGGATGACAGAACAGTCCTCAGTTTTTGTGTCTGTGTTAAAGCATACACTTTCCTCCCTCTCATCCCACAGTAAGAAGCTGCCTAGGAATGCTCTTGCTCAGATGGAGGCTGGGATTCTGGACCAGGGGACACACAAAGAGCAAATTCAGAATACCTTGCTGTCCCTATAGGACCCAGCAACAAGAATTGCACAGACATTCAACTCACCTCCTGGAACACAGAGCACTTTCAGTAAGGTGAAAAAAAACCCTATGTAACATTGTACAAACGGTCCTGCAAGACAAAACTGTGCCAGTGCACACATACTGGATTAGCTAATCATCCATCACCTAAATATGAATAGCTGAATGCCTGAGAATTATTTGCAGGATTAAAGGCTGTGTGGTCATGGATTAGCACTGAACCCCCTTCTGTGATGACTGGTAACAAAAATTCCGGTGAGGATCTTGCAGGGTAAACAAATTAATTTGATAAGCAGAACTTTCTCTATGGAATTTGGAATGGCAGCAGCCCTCTTTAAATAGTCATCTTTATTCTGAAGACTCATTCTCATTCAGCACAGGAAAGTAATTTTGTCAAACAGAAGCCACACACCGTTTGAAGCCACCCTTAATGTATAAGGCACAAAAGGGAGGTAATGACATTTTAATGGAAGCCAAGCTTTCTAAACCAAGATTTGCAGGTATTTATTTTCATTTGTTGAGAAGAAGGTAACAATTCACTCATGGCACTTCTGAACTCCTGTACATAAAAGGCAAGCAGTGTCCCCAAAAGCAATACAAATAATTCAAATCAGCTGTGCTGATGGAAGGTTACAGTGAAGAATTTCAATACCAGGTGTTTAGGACGCAGTTTTGTCAGGAGCTAGCATTCAGCGCCACTGAATACAGAGGAAGGCAGCTCTTCTGAAGGGCTCTCTACCTCTCACTGGGGAAAATTTTCCAAAGCACCTGGCTGCTATAGTGAAGGGCAATGGTGCCACTGGGTGCAGGGAACTTCTGAATTTTGGGGAGGGAATGCCAAGCCACATGGAAGGAAGCAGTCTTGACTTTGATGAAGCCAAGAATTTTACCCCTGGGTGACAAAAATCTCACCCTAAAGAGGCTCACCCTGCTCTCTAGGAATAGAAACTGCTATCTTATGATTTCCATGGTTGTAGAAACAAATCCCTTGATTTCTGAAATACCCTTTAATATGGTATTTCTTCTGCTTCTAGGGAATGAGAACCTTTCATGGCCATCTAATTCCTTTTCTTCCTATTTTCCTGCACAGCATTTATATATTCCCAATAGTTTAAGAAGGAAAAACTATCTTACAATAGCAGCTTTGTTCCAAAATGAGCTCTTCTCAGAGCAAAGCAGTCCTACCGGATGGAAAAAAGAAAGCAATACTCCACTAGTTAAACAGCAGTAGAAGGCAAGTCTCCAATGAATCAATGACCTTGATGTGGCTTTTACTTAATTAATATATTAAAATTGATTGTATTCCCTATACTTTAGCTCTGTGCTGTTTAATGACTTTCTCTAGTTGTCTGTGTTTCCCAGTTTCTTCACTCTTCCAGTCACTCCCCTCCAGCACGTTTTGTTCTGCTTCTCACTTTGCTAAATTTCCGTTTTGAACAGACTTGAATTTGCTCCCAGTTGAGCACAAGATGAACCCAATTCAAACCTAAAGGGTGGAGCTAAACCATATAAGATAGGGAGGCACGCTGTGATGCGCGTTACAAATGGGGAACAGCTAGATTTATGTCTGTAACAAGCGCTAACATACCTGATAAAGGAATGGACCAAAGAGCCGCTCATGGAAAAAGTTTCATTTTCTTTCTCATTGGAATTGCAAGAAGAAATAAATGCAAGGAAAAATTAATCCAATTTATCTGAAACAACCTTAACAGTCAGAAGGCATTGCTTGAGCCTGACCTACAGATGCAAGACATTTTAAATACTCCCTTTACCATCCTTCCTGAAACCATTCAGAAATTACAGGTAAGGTAATTTGTTGAAACCAAGGTTTTTCATCAGAAAGTTTTAATTTTGGAGATTTTCTTCAAATATTGGGAGAAAAAGTTTCAAAATCGCCTAGGCAAAGGCACACAAAAGACCACAGACACACACATATTCTGATTTTGCTACATGGCCTAATTGCCCAAGACAAAGATCAGGAAAGTTTCATGTCATTTTCTTTATGTTTGGGTCACGCGTACCTCAGATGTTAGAGTCTTTTGACTAAGTACCCAGAAAATTGCAATGGACAAACTTTCCAATCAAAGCCTCCTTTGCAACTGAGACTGCTGAAGGGGTCTGGCTAAATGAAAAGTGACATCCATAAGTAGCTCACGTTGCTCTTCTGTTTGCTTCTTCATCTGCCTGTGGTACCTTTGTACTGTTCCTTCTGTATGGTATGAACTTTCTGTTCCTTGTCATGTTCTGTGCACGAAGGACCCAGTCCCAGCTGGCTCTTCAGCCCTCCTTCTATGCTGTACACAAGATCCCTCTTAACACCAGTGAAACAGGTGCAAGCACAGACTAATAGAGAATTCGGGCTCTGGGTTCACATGCCTGCAGGAGACTGCTGAGAACAAAAAGTGTTAATAGTCTGACTGGAGTCTGGCATACACCTATCCAGCAAAAAGATTACATGTTGCAGCAGTTTATATGTCAAACTAAGATCTATATTATATATAAATAAATATATAGTTATTTAGCAGAAATTTATTTGTGATATACTGTGAATAGAGATCCTATTTTACTTACTTACTTAGTTTTTGGAAACCAGGCATACACATTTCTCAGCTGTGCCTTTTGCATCTGCCCCAGAAGGGATCTACCCTCAGGGCACAGGACACAGGCTTGGCTTTGATTAGTGCTCCATACTGAAAAGTCTCCTGCAAAACTTCTGCAGTTAGCACACACAGAAGAAAAGACAGAGAGATGGCAAAGTAGAAAATGAGATGGAGGGATAAAGAAGGGGAAAAAGCTTGAAAGGAAGGGAAAGGAAGAAGCAGAAAAGGAAAGGACAGAAAGGAAAGAACAGGGCTTTCTCTCTGTTTCACTGCTGGGAACAGTAATGAGTGTAAGCATTTGCTGATGGCGTATCTTTTATCACAGCAAATCCCACAGCTTCAGGCATTTTCACGGCTCAAGGGCACAGACTAATGCCAAGGAGGCTGACTGCTCTTGCAGCCAGGAAAGTGAGACAATGAGCATGTAACAGAATTGGCACGCAAAAGGCGATTTAAACTCTCAGCCACAATGGTCTGTATTAAACCATAACAGAAACTCCTGCAGCCACAAAGAGGGTTAAACAAGGCCATTCATCACATCCAGTTTTTCATCTTTTGGGGCAGCAGAATAAAACTAAAAAATCTGAAATACAAACCAGGAGGTGAGAAAACATTACGGTCTACCTTTTTCTTTTTCAAAAATACCTGTAAAAGTGGCAGAACAACTAAAAATCGAAATATATTCCTTTCTTAAAAAAATATTACTCTTTGTCACTCTCCTACAAGCATTTCCTACTCCCTGGAATCAGGGTTGTGTCAATCAGATTGATATTATATTATGATCTAACAATGCATTCAAATTATTTATCCAAACAGTATAATTTTTCAAAGGTACAAAAGCAGTCTCAAGGGACAATACAGTGCAAAACCTCCAAGTAACATACAGAAATGGAAGCAGAAAAAAACAGCATTAAAAGACATCCAAACTTTATTAGTTATAGGTTGCACTGATAGCCTGCTAGCAGCTTGAGGGCGGTCCACACTGTACCACCATTGTGTTAATTTTTTCTTACATGACTTACTGTTGTTCCCACTTAAATTGAGAAAAATTGTATTTCCTCATCCTACGGCAGCAATGAGGCAAATCACAGAGATGAGTTTCAGAACCTCAAGTTCCCAGTGAGTTTTACTTCATCCTGAAGTACAAGCCTTGTCCTCAGACTAGCAAGGGGCACAGGGAAACACAACCAATCATTTAGTACCCAGTCTCACCCCTCCAGACTACTGTTTCTTCTCTTGGTTTTCACATTTCCCAGCTCTATAAGGCATAAATTATTCATGGCAAAACTGCCTCTCACAATGTTTATGCAGTGCTTAGTACAATGGCACCCTTTTTCAGCTGGGGCCTCTGGGCATTCATGCAATACAAATAATCACGATGATAGCGACAATAATAACAGCCAGCTATGCTGTTCCCACTGAGCATCCACTGCCATTGTCTCCCCCTGGAGAGCTCAGATCACTTTATTTCACTGCAGGCCCCTGGTCAGTGGAAGAGGCCATTCTTAAATAAACCTGCCCCATCCTTTAGAGCAAGAGAAAAACCTCCCAGTTTTGCCTTTCAGGTTTTATTTTATCACAGCTGTTTCCTAATATGAGAAAATCCCTCATTTTTATATCTAATTAGTTTGAGCAGAACCTATTATTCTGCCTCCTGTAATACTAATTATTACACTAGCTGCATGCCTGCATGACTAATGAGTTACATTAAAGATGGGGAATTCTAAAACCTACAAAGGGAGATGTAGCATGAGTGTGATGCCAAAAGAGGAAACATCAGCATCTCTCAAACAAAAGCAAATCAGAGTCCTAACAAGTCATTCCTTCCCTGCCTTTCCCGGCCCCTCCAGCTACTCTTTAGGAGCAGGCATTTTGTTGCAGCACAAAGGCAAAGTTGAGGGAAGGCACCCCAGCAAAAGCAGAATGTCCAACATACAAAATGGAGTGGACCACAGGTGGTTCTTTTTGGTGATGCAGCACCCAGTTTGTCTGAGCAATGAATAGCTGCCTATCAAGACAGCAATTCATTCAGACAACGTCACTGCCAGCTCCTTGCAACAGCACCAGCCAAGTCATCCTGCCAAAGCACAGCCAGTCTGTCCTGGCAGCACACTGTGGGTAACATGTCCTCTCTGCAGGTAGAAATCAAGGCTGTCACTGTACTGCTCAAAAACCACATGTTGTTTTCTGTTCCTGGCACCAAAGACAAGACAGGGATATACCTGACCATTAACAAAAGTCCAGTTCGATGTTTTGACACCAAGCTCCCTAAGAAGACACAAGATAAGTCAGTGTTAAACAGTGCCTTAAGTCCACTGAGATAACTAATGTCAAAACCAAATACCCTAATTAAAGACTGCAGTTCAGTCACCTTGAAGTAAATTCTGATAATTGTAATTGCAGGCTGGGATAAAAGGGAGCAGCAGCTACTAGTCAGAACATGGAGCTAAGAGTCAACAGCTCCTAGCTGAGGTAGGGCTGATTATTTCTATTTCACTAAATTCTTAAGTAAAGCTCTTCAAACAATATGAAATTATTAAAGTCATACAGAGTGAGTCTTTCCTCCACTGCGGTAGCACGGACACCTCGCTAAACACAGGGAACTGCAGAGACACCTTGTTAGACTTTCAATTGCTACACCTGATCCGCATTATACAAAAGAGATTACAGCCATTAACTCAGGAGGTTTTGCCTTCATGTGAGAAACCTTTCCAAACATTGCATGTTGGAGGATGTGATCTTTGCATGCCATCCCAATTATTAAAGACAACAGCAGTGCAAGCAATGCCAACTTTGACAACCTTATTTGGAACTGTGTTCCTGTGTGGCAAGGACTGAGCTGAGTAACTCATAGAACTGAAAACTGAAGTGGGAAGGAACATTTATTAAAAAGAACTAAATACAGCCAGGTGAAAAAAAATTACCAGAAAGGAGCATAATTCAAAAAATGAAGGGTACATTGCAGAAAGAGCAGGCAGACTGTTTATTCTATTTAATTTTATCTTAATCAGAAGAATAAATAGGTGAAAGTACAAAAGTTATCAGGAGAAAGAGAAGAAGAATGAGAGTGATGGAGAGAGTGCAGAAAGAATTAAAGCCTACCAGGCAATTCAGCTCAATAAAAATAAATTCCTCCTCTCTCAGCAGTTAAAGCAAAATGTTTCCTGACTCCTGACAATACCCCATTCTTTTACTTTCTGGCTGGCTGGAACCCGAACAACCATCAGTCAAGTTTGGGTGGCCGTGAAGTAGGCCAGATGGAGTATGTCGGAAGTGTTTTCTGCTCTTCAATGCAAGTTGGCCATTATAGCAGCTACTCGACAGAAGTACCTGAGTCTTTCACATCTGTCAAGATAGTTTAGGGAGACCTTGAACATCCCCGGCCTTGCAGACACTGATTAGAATTGTGTGTGCTAGAGGAGAGGTGGCTGCCTCCATGGGAATTTTCTGATAAAAAATAGCCTTTCATCCTTTCCAGCCTTTGTGACAGGCTTTCTCATGACCTCATTTGTGTACTAAATACACAGACCGTGATGTCTGGGGTATCACTGTAGCTGATAATCTCTCTGTCCAGATATTCAAGAAAAAACAACAGTTTTCATCCACTGTTTACTTTAGCACAGCTGCCCAGAACCAGGCCATTCTCTTCCAATCTAAGAACAGCTCAGCAAAGCCATGGAGAAGAGCCTGTCAGAAATCCAGACAAAATTCAAATTCCTGATTCATCATCTGCTCCTCCCCTTACGTCCAACGTACAGCAGATTCTCCTCATGCAAGCAGTGAACTCCAAAATGACCATGTCACAGATTACAATCCATACTTAGAGACAGGTGCTTGGATTAAAAAAATACTGAGACACAGCAATGCTAATAAGGACAATTTTTTTTTTCCCTAGTTTCCAAAATAATGAGAGCACTTCAAAAAGATTTTAAGTCTTTTCCATGAATGCTGACTAATGATAAAACAAATCCACAAGAACACTTAAATCACCAGTTTATGAGGCAGGCACTGATTCCCGAGGTTAATAAGTATCTACGTCCTTGTTTAATTTAGCAGAAGTTTTGCTACAGCTCATAGAAGCTCCTGGAAAGCCAAAATATACTTTAACAGAAAATCTGCAAAACTTTAACCCTTAAGATTTCACTGAAGGTATAGTTTTCCTTTCTGTTAAGCACTGATTAAACTCCTTTGAAACAGCAGTCATCTTCAAAATAGCTAGCCAAGAGGAGAGACAGACAGAGGATTCATCCTACCAGCAAAGCTGCTGCATGTTCATAAGCTGGAAAAGTGGATAAACAACAGAAGAGCAGCAGTTACAAGTATCATCCATTTATGTGCGTTTTTCTCAAAGAACAGAGAAGGTGAGGAAGAACTTTAGACACCAAGACAGAGTAAGGACTGGGCAAGCCTAGGAGAAATAATCTGTCCTACCCAGACACCTTCTTGGCTTCTTAACTGTTCAAATTAATTAACTTTTTTAAAAAATATAAGAATTAGAGAAAATTCTGACGGTCTCAGATAAAGATACCTACTCCACATGCAAGCAGTGATCAAAACAAAAACATAGGTTATTTAGTGAATGTAATAAACAATAACGGAAGTATTACAATGGTATTTTCTGTTTCAACGCAAATCTGTAGAGAAGTTGGAATACTGTGTACAGTCCAGTCTCTTCATCTCAAAAATGATTTTCAGTAATAGAAGGAATTTAGGTAAGTCCAGTAGAGTATAAATGGATTAACTGTTATACAATCAAACACTGAAGTTAGAGGCTCTATCTTCAGAAGACAGCAAGCATCAAAAGTAACAGGAGATACATAAAACTGAAATTGATTGGAGAAGCCAAATAGGGGCTTTCATTCACCCCATTTAAAACATAAAATCAGAAGGAAAACTGATGTAATTGAGAGATTACAAACATGACCCAATAGATGGAAAATTCCAGTGCACAGGAAAGGAAGTTAGCCAGGGAAATAATGAAACCAACCATTTTTCTGAATATACTTGGTATTTTCAGTGTAATATTCTCAGCCAGTTCACACCTCCTTTTAGTACTCCCAACCTATTGCTGTCGGAGATGTATTCAGTGATGCAGCTCTTGAAGCATACACCAGTCAGAAAGGTAACATTTAGCAGTAAAACAGATTCCTGCAATCAATAAGCCCCCTACTTACTGTTCTGCCAGAGCTCCCAAATGCGAGAAGGCCACTGCTCTGCTACTCCAGGCAATCACAGTACAAAGGGATCACACTTGATCAGCATTTATACATCTATCTATGTTTCAGTACAGACCTTATGCAGCACTGTGCCTCAAAACAAAAATGCTGTTTCCAAGTAATGTATAATGTGCTTTTTCTCTTGCAGTCTTGAGCCACTGGCACAAAGCTATGGGTGGAAAGGGAGCCTAATACATATCTGCAGTCCGTTCCAAAGGCTCAGACAATAATCTAGATTTTCTTATCATCAAAGAATTAAATTGGGTCCTATTCTAATGATATATTGAATTCAGTTTGATTTTTCCTTTATCCACATATGGGTGGAGAATTACCTCCAACCTGCAATTTCCTTCACCTCAGGAAGGAAACAGATACTCTCAATTCCAGCCAACATGTCAGCACTCAGATTTTTAACTCAGAAATAAAGTTCAGTAGGGCACAACATTTCACACAGTACTAATCTGCTTGACCTAATTTCTTACTCTAGTTCCTCCCTACTGCTGCCAACATAATGTGCAGTGTAGCTCCTGGGCACCCGCAGATCTGCAATACGGAATTCTTATCCTTAGCTCATGGCCCAGGCAGGCTGCAAGTGTGTGACTCCCCTGCATGCTGCTCCTACTAATGCCAACAGCAGATGAATGAGCAGGTGGCATGCAGGAAGATGCTGTGAGATTTCTAACGCAAATAAGGAGAGCAGAATTTCTGCCCACAGTTATTCTGATCACAAACCTACGTTTACACCTATTTCTCCTTTTGCATTCCTTCAAATGAAATGAAGCCAAGTTTCCTAATCAAGTCAAACCACATAACTAGGTTTGTCTCAGTCAGTCTCAGTCCGAGTTTCAGTCTCAGCTATAACTCACTCATATCTAGAATAAGTAAAAGTTAACTTCAATCCAGCAATTTCACAAGTGCTGCCTTTAAAACTCTAACTTGAAAAAGACACTGTACCACCCAAGAGCATTGCTCTCACAAAATAATGCTGTATCAATGCTCTGCGTTGTCTCCCTTTCCCCTCTTCTGAGAGCCATTGATAGAATATACTGTCTCAGGGGGAGCAAAACAAGGCAAAAGGCTACTAGCAGCTCCAGCTGCAGAGGTCTTCTGGTAGCATAAAAGGAAGCTTCATTCAATAAACTCCCAAATGCCACCTGGGCAGGGAAATTTACTAAAAAACAAAAAACAAACAAAAAAAAAAAGAACCACACCAAACAACTCTCCCAAGGAAAAGATAAAGGTCCTTCTCCCCAGACTAATAAACAATGAAATCAAAGGCCTTCCTGCATTCCCACTCAGTCACTTCCACCCCCAAATGAAGATGTTTATTGCTGCCAACTCAACCAAGTCAGCTGTCTTTGAAAATCTAGTTTCCAGTTGTGAAATACAGTTTCTGCTTCACAGCTTGTCATTATCTACACAGGGTCTAGGCTCAGTGCTGATGTAGTAACTCCATAAATGTCGTGCAGAGAAGACCAGTTACACCTGTACTGACTGCAAAGCAGACAGATGCATTAGCACAGCCAGAAAGTGTCTGCAGTCTCATCAGACATGTCTCTGGTAGCACAAGCAGAGCAGGCCACCTGCAGGTACTCCTCACTCAGATCAATGGTGCACCACCATCAACAATTTGAAAATGGCTCATTCCTGTTGCACCTGTCACTCCTAATCACATTTATTTTTATAATTATCCTAGTATTCAGAGGCTTGAATGTTTTAAACCTAGATGGTTTTAAGCAAACAAATGCCAGGGTAGCATAGCTTGTGTAATCCACTTAAAACACATTACTTCTGTATCTCAAACAAGATCTCACAGTTTTAGCTCCCACTATAAATCATCCTACACACGTAACA
The DNA here is from genome assembly GCA_026283785.1 of Coracopsis vasa. NCBI lineage: Eukaryota > Metazoa > Chordata > Aves > Psittaciformes > Psittacidae > Coracopsis > Coracopsis vasa. Next base: position 38,549 of record JANHGB010042064.1, read on the forward strand.
CCTGCTACTCCAACAAGAGTATATTAAAAGGCTTTAATGATTAGAAAGAAAATAAGTTTGTCTGAGAAACACCTGGAAACACAAATGCAGAGCATATGCCTTTCTGTGTACTAAGAATTACAATGTCATTTGCACTTAAACAATAATACTCTCCTTCCTGCTGTCTTTGAATAAAGAATATACAACCCCAAGGGTGCAGAACATCCATGTATTTCAGCATGCAGTGAGCAGAACATCCCTTCTATGCTACCTGTCCAGAAGGAAATAATTTCTTTCAATCTTCAACTCATTTCCTTTGTTTTTTCAACTAGCCTTTATTTGATAGCAAATAAAACTTTTATAAAAGGTGTCTTTATCAAGAGACATTTTTGTGTGCTATCATTGGTCTGTTCCCATCAACAGCAGGGTTATGAAATGCATCTGTACTCTGGAATTCTAGTCGCATCAGGAAACTGATCGCAGTAGAAGTGGTCTAAGGTTAAAATCAGAGCTCTTTATCTTCAGCTTACCTCTTGTGTGAGACTGCCCTGACCATACAACTCGGGAATATCATCTGCCTGACCACTGAGACATAGAAGCAAGTGCAGAACTAAGACAAGGCCATAAAAATACAATCTTCTGTACTACTGAGTTCCGACTGAAGCATGTGGGACATTACAAATCCAGTGATTTGAATGAACTAGTGTGCAGCCTTCAGCAAATGGAATTTACCTTGAGGTTTGGGTTTGGTAAGCTTCCCACAAGGCTTTGAGATTGTGACAGTCTTCTGGCAGTCAGCATTATGAAGAGCTCTCTTTAAGTTCCCAGTTCTAGTCTTCAAGGCAGTATTCAGGTCACATTCTCCCCAGGCCTGGAACTGGTATTTGCACTCTGCTGCAATGAGTAAATAAATGGCAATTTTTAAACCAAAATGACTGAGTGTGAAAGCAAAGATGTTATGAGTCTAACAGAGTATCACAGTTAGTTCTTGTAGACAAAAGGATCATCCTAAGCAGAAAATACAGGCTTCCTGCTCCATATCTGAATAAACACGAAAGCAAATCCCTTGAGAGCAATGCTTACCTCCAAACTGCTTCTTCCAGTTGCAGGGGATCTTACACTTCTGAGTCTTGGTGGTTTGTTTGCACTCAGCTCCAGTACGAGTGCCTTCACGTGTTCCCAGGCCACAGTCACCATTGGTGGGCACACAGACACTCCACTGCCATTCCCCACAGTCAGACTTCTTCGACTTTTTCTCTGGATGAAGACAAGGAACCAAACCCAAGCAAGAGAAATGGTTAGTACCCACCAGCCTACGGAGAAGCTCCCTAAACTTCATTAAACAGGCACATCACCTGAAAAGGTGAATGAGGAAGACATTTGTAAAACAACTGCTTCAAAGGCAAAAGGTCTGGCATCCTTTTCACAGTTCTGCAGAGTTAGGTCAGTCTCTCTGACTCCAAAGCAGGGTGGATCACTCAAATTCAGTCCCACTACCATGTCTACTAGTCCACTTAGATATTCTCAAGTGGATTCTCATCTTCACAGTGGGGAATCACTTAGAAACCCTCAGGGATCACTACCCAAAACATGCAGTGCTCACGCAGAAAGGACACTCTTCTGCCTCCAGTAGCTGATGGCATCCAAATATTTTCAGTTCCAACTGAAGCACTACACACTCTACAGATTAGAAATCACAATCATAGAATGGTTTGGGTTGGAAGGAACCTTAAAGCTCATCCAGTTCCAACCCCTCTGCCACAGGCAGGGACACCTTCCACCAGAACAGGTTGCTCAAAACCCTGTCCAACCAGGTCTTGAACACTGCCAGGGATGGCGCACCCACAGCGTGCCTGAACAACCTGTGCCAATGCTTCACCACCCTCATCCTCAAATGTATATGTTGATGTTGTGTATCGGAGGACTCAAGCACCTCCATGTGCTCAGGGACAAAAGTAAGGGTCATAGTTTCATTTAAATCCTTAAACCCAAGTCTGATAAGAAAAGACAGCAATGTTATCAAACCCAAGTGTTCATCCCAAAACAGCACAATTAACTTTAAATAACCTTATATAAAATTATTTTCCTTCTAACTCCTGCATATTTATGTTCACATTTTCTCATATTTCCATATAGCCACAATGGCTATAAACACCTCTGTAATCAGAACACAAATTCAGATAGACTCACAGGTCATTTTAAATGGTGTGTAAATGGCCTGTAAGTAAGACCTTAAGAAAACCACCAAAAGATGCGTTCCTTAAAAAATGTCAAAATTGGGTTGCATAGATATGAATTTTCCACCACAGGCCTGTCTCCCCTATAATGAGGTGTGAGTTCATCACTGACAAAAAGCAATTACCGCTGGATGTCTGGTTGTCTTTATGCAGTAGCGAGTTAGTTCAGTTCTTTGCGGGAGGATTTCCACAACACACAGCATTAGCCTAGCATTGTCAGATACAACACTGAACAAGCAACATGATAACTGCTCTTACATCACTCCTATTTGGTTCTCCCTAAGTCAAGAATGAACCTATTCCCAGAGCAAATATTAAGCAGCCTTGCAACACCCACTCTATGGTAAATTAAGGACTAAGAGGCTGTCAAGCTGCTAGCTTTCACAGAAACTACCTTTCATTTTACTATTTAACACAGAATAACATGTCACAGCCACAAAACCCTACCCTGTATGTCAAAAGGTTAACAAACAACCTGAATTTCGTAACAAAACCAGAAGCATTTGACATTCTCCCACACGTGCATGGGGATTAACTCTGAACTACACTGTACCTTACCTGGTTTCTCTTTTTTGCCAGCCTCTGTGGTACTCACAGCTGCCAGAATAAAAACAAGTGCCAGGAGGGCAGCTGTGAACATTCGACGTTGCTGTTGTTGCTGTTGCATTCTGGGGATTAACAAGAAAAGAAAATAAAAAGGTTGGTCAGAATGTAAAAAGTGGGACCCCATCTAATGTGTTGCTACAGCATTTTGGGGAAGCTCTGCTTCAGGCCAGTAACAGACAAGCAGGTAAAACATAATTAGCCATTGGCAGAATGGATATCTTTATTCCAGAGAGAATACAGATATTTTTACCAGTTCTTTTCCAGCCCATGTACCAAATCCCTGGTCTACATCATTGCTGTTATGGATGAGTTTTGCCACAGGAAGTTCAGTAATTATTGCTCATCTCTAGAAACCTGTCAGAGAATCAAGGCTCCCGATGGGCCTGGAACTCCACTCTTCTTTCTTGACCTCTGACTGATTTATTGTATAAAACTAAATATATCTATACTTTGTGTTTCAGTATACTCATTCATATGAAGCAGGGAATGCTACACTGTCCACCTTGCAAGAAAGTAAGTTCTTACCAGGCTTACTTGACAGCTGAAAAGGGCTTATTTAATGAAAACTTATATAGGTAATATGTGATGTGTTACCTTAATTGTCATGGGCATCTTGCTACTAACCTTCCCCTCCAATTAGTGTCTCTTCCTGATATAAATTAAGCTAATTGCTTGAAATGCAAAATGGGCACAGAGATAGGACTTGCACACACAGCTAGAAGCTATCCATAACATGCTAATGAACCCAAAATCTGGATTTGGGATTCAAATATTCAAAATATAAATATAAATTAAAAAAATAAAAAAAAAATTAGAAACATTCGCTTGGTGGTGAAATATCATTTACTAGCCAATCACCAAAAGTCATTCAGAGCAGGCTGATTTCAATGGCTTACATATGTATTTCTCTTTCACTTTGCTATAATTTGCATTGTTTCATCTGGCATTGTTTATCAGAAAGCAGGGCCATAACAAATACACATGTTAAAAATAAGCAACCTTCCCACTTCTCAGAGCCACTTGTCTAGCAGGCAGCCAGGTACCAACACAGTGGATTCCAGATTGCTCAGATTGAAGGCTTCTCCAGCCTCTTTTTTTTTTAACCAGGGCCCATGACATTCATGCTACACCAGCTCTCCAGGGAAGTGTCAACAGCGCTAGCCACTAAGATGGCTTTAATAACTTAACTAGACCAATGTTACTGAGAGTTTAAGATGCAACCTGATCTCACTTTGCTTAGCACAGCAACCTTAGGGGAGAAATAATTCTCAACATGAACAAAGAACAAAATGTATTTGAAATTTAATTTGGCACTCCTCAGTATTCCCTGCTGGCAACCTCTTGCTCAAAAGCAACATAACTGCAATTGACATGGAAAACAGGAGAGGAATCCCAAACCCAGAGACTTTTAAGTATCCAGCTTTAATACAGTGGTAGAAGCCAGAGGAGAAAACCTAATGGTTTTGTTGAAATAAAGTTCATGTGAAGACTGCAAGAGACCTGGCATTCAAATGTCTGAAAGAACTGTCATTAGCACCCATTCGCTTTATTTCAAAAGAAAGTACCATTTCCCATCATGAAGAAAGGACATCAGTGTTTCCAATGAACTCAGAGCCCAGAGCTAGAGGGCACATGTGTTCTGTGTGAGCTTGGGTTTGATTTTTAACTTTCTTCTGCTACATTTTTCCACTTAGAGCTTCTCATGTTTTACAGAAAATTAATTACATAAATAAATAAGTAATAATAATAAAAAATTAATCTGCCTTTTTATTCAGCTTACTTCAAACTGGTCTTCCATAATTAAACACAGTTGGAATACATTTATAAGACACTCAACTTTTTCTCTCAGCCCCTCTCCCTTAGAGAAACCTCACCACTTGTAACACTGCACCTCACATCCCATTTTCACTGCAATTTATCAATTTATCTTCTCACTTCCTCTCTTCCAAATGACTCATAATAAATAACCCCTCGTTGGACAAGGGAGTTAAGCACTTGTATGGAAACACATATGGAAGGACAAATACTTCCATAAACTCCAGAAACCATCCCAGCATGCTGCCTGGGGGTGTCAGAAGCTGAAACAGGGCAGCACCGGAGGGTTTGCTGCACAGCATGTTGTTGCACACAAAAGATGCCCGCAGTAGGCTTGGGACTCCCTCCTTCATCCTTGGAGAGGACCCAAGGACCTGGGATGTAGTCACAGGTACCCCACAGTCTGCTAGCAGTCACTGGAAGCCATGCATAACTGTTTCTAGGGAAGCTGCCTTATATTAAGTTGACATAGACTCTAATTCAAATCTGATTGACACTATTTTCAGCAAATCAGGCAGGGAAGATAGTTGGGGTTTGGAGTCTGAAATGATCCAGAAGCCCTATAAACAAAACCCCATGGAGCCTTAATATAGCATGTTTTCCTAAGACTCCAAGCCTCCCTACAGCCAAAACACTTGCTGAGCTGTCTAAAGCAAACACTAAACCTGCACACAGTGAAAGAGAGAGAACCCTCTGGCAGAGAGAGCAAGGCTGCTTCCTGAAGTGCTTTTGCTATTAATTACCAACAAGTGAAAAGCCATGTTGTACAGAGGCCGTGCTTCACACCACACCTACACCTCGAGTCTCATGTAACCGGTATGACTACAGAAAACTGCATGACTGCTTTGTACATGATAGATCAGCAAGGGCAGGTGCCCCCACAAAAATACAAATGGCCTACATATAGTATCCATTAGATTTCAGGTATTTTTTCAGAAGGCCAGAAAATCCCACCTATCGGTAATCATTCGAATTCAATCTTCAATTTTCCCTGAAAATATTTCAGGTGGCCATTAAAAAGTTGGATGGAGAGAAAAACATGTCAGGCTGTTTTTGAAAACAATATATTATCCTGAAAATAACTTTGTGGGATTTTGGTTTATTTTCTCAAGTATTTCACATTAGGCAAAATGGACTCCTTGATACACTGATTTTCATAATGAGCCTTCTATCTACACCAACAGTAATAAGTTGTCGTGGTTATGTGTCCTGAAGGGAAACTATTTCTACAATCCCGCATGTACCTTCTCCCAGCAAAATGAGGCACAGGAATTCCTTCTGTCTTACAGTTCATTTCATAGTCAATCACTGTTTGGGAGTAGAAAATGAAAAAAAAACTGAAAAAAGGGAAGGCAGTCAGAAAATTAATTAGTTCATCAACCATTCACATATAGATTCGGTTGCATGTTGAACACTAGAAAGAGAGTCAGGCAGAAGACGCTACGGCTGCAGTTTAAAGGACCATCTGGGTAGAGGTGGACCCTCCCACTCCAAACCCTTAGTACCCCCATGACCTGATAGAATCACTCCCATCTCTTCTGAACCTGATACAATAAATCATTTGTTTGCTGTGATGAGTACAGTACACATGACAAAGTTTACCAACTACTTCAGGAAATATCTGTCCTATGGTCTTCACACACGAATCCCAGACCTATTAGAGGCCCAAAACAGTACCTACATAAGATAGCACAGTGGCATGCACACTTCCATTTGGGCCCAGAAATGGTACAAACACTTTCATGCAGTGTCAGGCTTTGTCTAACAGCCCAAGAAAAAGTTTACTCCTTTCAACCCAAGACCCTGCAAATGCAGCTTGCTTATTTCATACTCAAGTTGGCAGCCAAAGGCAGCTCAGGTGGTTTCATCTTTAGAGCTCTGGATTTCAGTTAGTGCAAGCCAAACTTGCTGGAACAACTCTGTTGGCACTCATGCAATTAACTCATGCACAGGTTCTCCATTTCTCACATCTGAACATGTCTTTCCTGAACACAAGCATCCAGAACAAACAAGGCAATTTCAAATGAAGCTCGATTGGTGAGCAAATGTTTATTTTTCCTAGCCTTACTGAAGCTAGCATATGTAGCACATCCTAGGATCACATATGCGTTTTGCAGGTGGCTTTTTTGCTGTTAATAACTATTACTCATAAGCCCTTCCCTTCATCTGCTTCACTTCAAAGCAACTGGCAAAGTCCCAGATTATAAAACAAGTATTTTATTATTAGTGCATATGAGTGTAAACTCCCACTCTGAACTATCAGGTTTTCTCACATGACTTAACCTGTCCATATCCTCCAGTTCTTCCAGTATAATATGCCAAACATCAACTGTGTTGATAACGCTGTTACCCTGCATGTACTGCAATACTGTATGCACTGCCATTGCTAATGACAGGCTGTGCAGTGAGTTTGTAAGGCCTCAGGACTGAGGCTGGTCAAGGTTTGCTCTGAGCTTTCCTTGGCCTGTCAGCAGCCTCAAATTTTCTAATTGGCCAGCTAGCTGTGACTAATTTGATTTACTTTTCTTTGGCATTGTATGGAGCCACCGAGGCTTTATGACTGTTATATTAATGTACTATAGAGAAATACGGGACTGGTATCTTAGCAAAGGCCTTGAGAAGTGGTGACACAGGATGCAGTATAGACAAGTAAAGGTAGGAGAGATATGAGATGGGGCACAGGCTTGACAGTGAATACCCCCCAGCTATAAACAACTTGCCCATGGCCAGATAAAGAAATTAACACCTGGAGCTAAGGATACAGGATACAGGAGTAAGAAAGAGAACACAGAAGTAGTTTCCACCATACTTAAAAGGTGCCATATAAGTTTGGATATAACATGGAGCTGCAGACTAGTGAAGAAAGAGAAATGCATAAAAGCAGGTCAGCAAATAAAAAATACAACCACAAGTTTATCCTAAAATGAGGAAGAAGCCATCAACATGAACATCCTCCTGGCTGAGGATCCCAGCTGATAAGTCACCATAACCATCCCCACAATCACCACCATACTGAAACCATCAACCTTAGGGCCAAGAAGAGCTGGGAAAGGGTCAGCATAACATTAGAAAAAGTAGTTTAACGTAAGTGTATGTATAACAATTTTAACTGTAGTAGTAGTATTATTATTAACATCTGCATAGATATGTTCTTTTTCTGTAATAACTACATGCAGACTAATAATGATTCTTGGATTAGACTTAAGATTTCAGTTCACTAACAATAAATTTTTTACTTTATACATATCTACATAAAAAGTCTGTTTCCTCTTTGCCAATAAACAATATTTTGAGCATAACTATGACTCTCTACTTAGTCCTTCAGTACACTATCATTTTCATCCCATGATCATGAATAAATAAAATGCATCCCAAATGCAGACAAAAAATTCCTACAGACCATTATTTCTCTTCACAACACTGCTCCTTACCCATTTTAGAACTACCTTTTGCATTAATCCTTGTTTTTCCTGCTTGAATGAATAATTTCTCATCAAGTCCCACAACAAATACTTTAATAAATTACAGTTTGATTAGTCCCAGATTAGTCACATCTACAAAATCAGTTTTTAAATGAGGTAGTTTGGGACATCAGTCTCCTTTCAATAAACACATGCTGTGTTTAATGAAACTTAACATTTACCTCTGCTTCTTAAATTATTCTCTTATTCAAATTTTGTTCTGTTTTGCAGTCCATCGAGCGCAGATTAACATGTCGGCAGTTATCTGGATCTATTTCTTTCCCCCTTTTTAAAGAAAAATATTATATTCATATAATGTATATTTGCAACGCATCAGTCATACAACAGCATGTTTTAACTGTCTTAATGAATCTGAAATTTCAAGTGCCATTTTTACAGTACTCTGACATGAAAACACACAGTTCTCTCTGTAACAGAGAAGTTAAGAGCATTTGGCTTTTAGGAGTCTGACCTCTGTAACAGTTACATAAACTCCTGCTTCTCCAGGTGAATCTCCCTCATTCACCATATGGTTCATCCTTATGTCCTACCTGTCCTAGTCAGACCTTTGTGAACTGTAATCTTCCAACTGTAAAATGCTCCCTCTTCCCTCACACACATACACATTTATTTGAGTCTTTGTTTGAGGACTAGAGAAAAAAAAAACAACTAAAAAAAAAATATCAATCAACCAATCAACCAAAATAAACCCCACCCAACTAGATTTGCTTTTGATTTCCTTCATAATATTAGGTTTTGGTGAGTCTTAGCAATCTAAACTTAGCAAACTTCTAGACTTCCAAGACACTACTTTCTTGGATGATTAGTACCATTTTCTGAAATTTCTGAAAGCTCCTGATATCACTTTAGTGGATTGATCCCCTGTTAGATTTGGAATTCCTGTGTACAGGCTTTTTTACCCACTCTTTTTTCCTTGAGGAAACAAATTTAAATTTTTCTTTTCCTCTACATCGATACAATGAGATTTGAAACAACCCTGTATTAAATGTCTTTCATTGGTCCGATACACATCAGCAGTTCTCTTAACTTCTTTAAAATCAACTATTAAAATTGAAGACCTTAATTAGATTTACATTCATGCATGTTGCTCAGTTGCTAGCTGGGATTAAATCACAATGCTCCCATGTAATATAAACTGAATCAGCTTGTTAACACTTGATATAAGAGGTTATTTTTAAGTATGAGGTTTAAGGATGAGCTGTAAGGTTATACTGAATTAAATTCTAAAATAGCATCAACTTTTTATAGTCCTGCGGTAGGTAGTGAAGAGATCTTCTTATTACATTTTCCTCATACATAACATCACTGGGCCTTCTAATCCAACTCTGGGTTGACACAAAGCCAGTAGGTATTTTTCCATACTCCTCTGAAGTAGTTGAGTCATATGAATCCGATCTTACATACGTAAGTAGCTCTTATCTATTTACAGTGTATCATTAATTTCCATTACAGCTATATGACTTTTACTGTGGTTCCTATCTTTTCCGGACTTTCAAGTCCTGCCTACCAGTCGTGATTTCCATTACAGACTATGTGTGGGCTAACCCAATAATATCCATTTGCAAGTACTACACCTCTTTCCAGCTTCTCCTATTCATTGCTCAGTTCACCTACACCCAGTGCTTCTCTCTGATCTCACCCAAATGTCTTCCAGGTACCAACTTTTCATAAACTGCTTTCCACCCTGACTACTGCAGTTTTCAACATTAATAATTCCGTTCTTTGTCTTGGCTACCCTGCAACTGTAGTGTTGTTTCTCTACCTAATGACAAATCTTTATTCACCTTAATTTTCCTTCCCATTAAAAGTAGATATAGAATCCTAGAACCACAGAATCATAGAATAGTTAGGGTTGGAAAGGACCTTAAGACCATCTAGTTGCAACCCCCTTCCATGGGCAGGGACACCTCACACTAAACCATGTCACTCAAGGCTCTGTCCAACCTGGCCTTGAACACCGCCAGAGATGGAATATTCATAGACATCACATGCATTTCTCCGTATGCTTCTTTACAGGTAAAGATCCTCAAACTCTCCTCACAACACAAAGCCTTGAGCCAACTTGCTGATCTTCATCTCTTAGTTGTACCTTCATGGACCAAAGAAACGCTGTATTCATTTCAAACAGAACTACTACTATAGCCTTAGTGGTCTAAGCCTAAAAATGAACCAAGGTTTAAGGAAAGAACCTTTAACTGTAACAATTTGCTCAACCAAATGACACTATCTCTGTCTGAAAACTATGCCTAACCTCATTTCTAACAATGGTTACGTTTCAGAATGATTCTATTAAAGAAAACCTACTAGAATAATAATCAAACACCAAGTTTTCTTCTATAGTCAAATTAAGTAATGAAATTATATTTTACTCTTTGGGTGCTAAGGGTTGAGAGGGTTGGTCAGTGTATCAAAAAAACCCCAAACATATTAATTCAGAGACCTACAGCTACTGCAATCCTGCCCAAAGCAAAATCTGTGTGCTCATTTCCCTTCATCCTTTGACATTCCTCTTTGTGATTGGAATTCTCTTGTGGTATAGTAATGAAATTTTGGGAGCTGTGTCAACACCACTAAACAGTGGACATCAGTGCTCTTAGTCTGTGCGCTAATAAGTTAGCTCAAAGCCATCTAGGAAACCCCAAACCGTACTGAAAAAAAGCTCCCTGCATTTCAGCCACGGGAGGAAGGCTGGGTAGCAGGGCAGATATCTTGGCACCAGCCTCCAGGCCCCCATTCCAACACGCACAACAAAGTGCAGCTGGCAGGTTGCTCTGTCTGGCGAAATGACAGAGAATCAGGGAGCTTCAACTAACAGGTGCTTCTCAGCTTTTCTATTTTCCATTCTCTCCTTTGCTTCATTTTGTGGGGGAGACAGAAGCTACTCCAGCAATGGATGCAGCTCCAGGAACGCTCTCCCTCCATGCAAGGGAGGGGAAGCTGTCAGGCAGCAGCTGGTAGGGAAGAGGCAAATGCTTCTAAGGTGAGCTGGTACTGGAAGGAGTTAGGTAAGCAGCAATTTATTCAGCACTATAATGCAAATTTAAAAATCAAATAAAAATCAAATTGAGTATAACTACCTATAACTGTTGCTGCAGATCAGCCAGGGAAAAGTGAGAAAATTCTGGAAGACTGGAATTATATTTAGCAAACTTTACTTTTTTAAACCAGTATTTCTGCCCAGCTACAGCACAGGGTACCTGCAATAACAAGCCAGCATCAATTAGCTAAAAAGGAAAGACATCACAGCATGACCCTTCTGATAAGCCCAAGTCAAACACTTCACTTCAAAAATTGCAGTGTGCAGCTCGGGGACTACATTTTTCAATATGTAATCAACTTTATGTTCTCTTCTAAACGTGAACATCATTAAGGGCTAGAAAAATGAGCACCAAGGGCAGCGATTATGTTATGCCAATGCCATTAAAAAAAAAAACAACAGAGAACCAAGAGTTGCATGACTGAAAAAATTATTCAAATATAAACAACAAAGTAAAAAACAATGATCAATTAACATGCCCCATATAGCTTTGTTCAAGTAAATAAGCTAAAGTAATTAGTTAAGTTGTGGATAACAGTCCCCCTAGCTTTTGATATTTGCATAGTTGATTGCATGTTTGTCTCTCACATCAGGCTAAGGCAAACACACACGCTGTGGATATTTCATATTTCTAGCTCCCCAGACATAAATTAATAGTTCAATTTGATAACAGATACCCCTGGGTACATGAATTCTGCCTTTTAGCGCTGAGCAGAATTTAGAGTGACTCAAGACTCCAGAAAACAGTCAGTCCAAACAAAAACAAACCAAATAGTTATTTCATTTTTTCCAAAATTTTTGCCCAAACTGAAAAGTTTCATGGGAGAACATCACTTTCCACAAGATGCCAAGTTCTGAAAACATTTTTATGAATTAAATTAATTTTATTTTTGTTCTTACAAGCTCACTAATATCAAACTTAATTTCTTCCCATTTAAAATACAATTTCACACAAGCTACACACAGGATCCAACTTCTTCTCATAGGCAGACTCTCCAAATACTTGGCAACATAACATCAGATCTAGAAACTAGAACTTCAATTTGCACTTCTCATTAGTCAGCTCTCCAGGAGCACCAAAAGCTGTGTAATTCCTTCACTGCAAGTTTTAAGCAAAATTTTGCCAACCCAGGACACTATAAGCCTTCATCTGATCACAGAAGAAGGAATCAGTATAAAAGAGGTCTTTTGGAGGGGTGAAAGTTTGGTATTCATGCAATAGTTTGTGAACAAAAATACTTTCCTCTTCAGAGGAAAAGTGTAATAACTGGAAATGCAGTGCTAAACAAACACAACAGGCAGTACAGATGGTTAAAAGGCCAGGAAACTAAAAATCTAATCAGAGATGGCCAAACCTCCCAAAGGGGATTAAAAATTTTCATGCTTCTCTTTTTCCAAATTTCCAGTACAAGATTTTACAAAAGTGCTTTTATTTTCAGAAAGTCTAGGGAACCCACTTAATATTTTTAAAACTTCGTAACAAAAGAAAAAAAACCAAAAAACCAAAAAAAACCGAAAAAAACCTAAAACCTGTATCATAAAATGTTAAGAAATTAACCATATCAATAAAAGGGTGAAAAAAACATGCTGTCCTTTCAAGAGAAGCATTGCATTTATTAAGTGTAAAAGGGGTGGTTGCTATTTTCTCTGTTGGTCACCAGCCAGTGTATAGATAATTTTCTTAGCCCTGGCCTTCAAAATTTCTCTTCGCAACTACATCATTAAAATGAACATCACTGTTGAAGTCCATTTTCTCTCCTTCCCTGAGCTGTTATTTTTCTCTCATCCATAATACACACATTTTCTTCCTCTCTTTTGCTCATGGTGGGTCTGAGCGAGTCAGGGCTCTCAAGAGATAACTAATACTGTCTTCTGCAGCTGCCTCTTCTATTAACCTTCCCCTCCCACTGTTCTAGCTGAGAGGCTGAGAAAATAAAACAAAAAAAAACCCCAAACCAACTGATATTTCAGTTCATTCTTTTGTACTACCACATCCTAACTGAAAAAGACATTTTAAGCCACTTTTGTTACCGTGATTTCCACACCCCAACCCCCTTCTCACAATGATCGCAGCTGCTGTGTCACTATCAACAGTCACACTGGGTTTCTTTACACTTTTATTTCTCTAAGACTAAAGATGAGATTAAGCAGCCCTGGATCTGATCACCGGGAAGAACACAGGAGACTCACCTCCATTCTCTCAAATTATTTTCATTTCAGTGACAGGAAGGCCAAGCCATTGACTTAACTCTCCCATGCATCATCTGCACCAATGTGCATCTCCTGGAGAATATATGTGCTGTGGTGATGAGTTTCCCCAGCCACAACTACTGATGTATTCTCTGTCTCCATTCCCTACCAACTCTGCTCCTCCAATGTACAAAATAAATAATTACTTGATATCATCAGAGGGACCAAACATGCCTATCTAGGGGAAAACAAGATCTTATTAGTTATTTTTTCTGTCTTTTTTCGCACCCTTGGCTAGCATCTTTGCTTTACCTAATGATCTCCTGGTTGCCTGAGATTGTTAAAACACAAGTATTTTTCCTTGGTTTTGCAATGCCTCTGACAGATGACCAGATCCCTACTACTCAGCTACCATGGACACGACAGGACCAGGAAAAGATGAATAAACAGTGTAAGACAGAGTCTTCTGGTATAAGGAATACATCTGATACCTATTTGGCTAGCTAATGTGTTTTCATCTACCAGAGACTAATTTGGGTACCTTCTGAAAATGTTAGAGTTAAGCTGTGGCATTTTCCCCATCCTCTTGCTAAGCAGAGGACAGAAAAGAACCTCTCATTGTCCCTATCTGGCCAAGAGAAAGTTTTTCTCACAATTATAAATTCATTAATTGAAACAGAATAAATTTATGAAGCCCCATTTTCTTGACTGCAGCAGCAGTAGCAACGTCCTATGGGTATTACAGTCAGGAAAAAAAAAAAAGGAGCAATCAATAAATATAACTATTTTTGTAATCAGGTCCACAGCCAAACGTTATTACTATTACAAGACCAAAAACTGCACAGATACACACTGATGTCACCACAGCCCAGCAGTGATCCCATAATTGTGAACGCATCATGATTTGAGAGCTGTTTAAGCTGTGACATGATTTTCATAATGAACAGCTGTACCGTAGAAGCCAGACAGATGCCTCCACTGTATTTTAATTTTCTTTTTCTCCCTCTGCTCCAATGAGGACATTTTCAGCTCAATGGCAATAGGCAAATTGCAGCATCTGTCACTATCCTCACTTCTCCATCTATGAAACAGGGATAATAGCCCTTGACTCCTTCAAAGGAACGCTGAGAAACCTATAATAAAAATTATTATGTAAAGGGGTGGATAATTTTACTATACAGCATCAGCTGCAGCTTGCTTTACTTTCCTGGATCTCATGCCTCCATGATTCCAAGCTTTGAGCAGGGTGGCCAGACTCCCCCAGGCAGAGAGCAGCAGCAACACTGTGTAGCTCCCAGCAGCTCAGCATGTTGTTGAAGGAAAATTGCAAGACACAGCATAACCTCTTTACCTTTGATGACTACCTTTCCTTGAAAGTAATCAAATTTCATCAAATACTTGAGTTTTGATTTGCCTGAGCTGACTATCAGGCTGGAGACCTTTTTTTCTTCTTTACCTCCAATTAGACTCTTGGAAACACTCTATATTCCTAAAGAAAATAGCCCACTTTATTTCCTTTACTCATTATGACTCCCTGACTCCTTTGACATCTGTCTATTCAGACAGCACTCCGAAATATACAGTGTAGTCAGAAACCTATTTAAGCTGACAGTACATGACCTCTCACATATACCCTCTAGTAATCTTTTTGAGGGACTGCATTTTTTTTTTCCCCAAAGAAATTATCTCCTCATTTCAAATGACAAATCCCAGGACACTGGGACAGCGATGCATAATGAAGAGGAAAAAACAAACTTGATGTGCAAATGAAATTTGTGTTTCAGCCATGTTGTAGCACAGGGCAAGAATGTGCTTTTAAATCATTCTCCTCCAAAAGCAGTTAGTGAGCAGAAGACAGCAGCTGTGTAGCATGTTATCACCTCTTTGCCAGTCAGAAAGCAAATAGCATCTCCAAGGCCCACATGCCCTCCTCCAGTATGATACCCGCTAGCAAAGAAAGAGTCCAGACCTCATCTTCTGCAACTGGTATTAACAGAATCATAGAATCATTTGGATTGGAAAAGACCCTTAAGAGTATTAAGCACAACCATTAACCTTGCATTGCCAAGTCCATCACTAAACCACATCCATAAGCACTACATCTACACATCTTTTGTATACCTCTAAGGATGGTGACTCCACCACTTCCCTGGGCAGCTTGTTCCAGTGCTTGACAACCCTTCTGGTGAAGAAATTTTTTCCAATATCCCATCTAAACCCCACCTGGCACAACTTGAGGCCATTTCCTCTCTTCCTGTCACCTGTCACTTGAAGAAAAGACCAACACTTACCTTCTGCAACCTCCTCCCAGGTACTTCACAGCCTTTCCTACATAGACAGAGCTTTAAGAACAGCCATTCTTATTGCAGTGCAATTTAACAGTCACTTAGGATGGACCCTACCTTGAATTCACAAAAGGACATTCACCATCTACTCATTGTGGCATCTAATGGTAGCAAAAAACGAGTTGGGATGCAGTGCCACTCCCTTTTCAGATATAGAAGCCTGGCCAATGTTCACCATGAACATATTAGTGCTAGTAATGAGCAACACCTTTCAACAGCTTGGTGAAGTGCTGTCAGGTACTGACAGTGAACTGCCACATTCTGTGACAGCACCCCAAAGTGGTGCCTCCATCCTTAGGAGATTATCCTAGAAACAAACAAAGGGAAGAGAGGAGAGTGCAATCCGCTTCACTTGGCAGAACAGAAACTAAGGTTTAGAGATAATAAAAAAGTGTGTGACAGACATATTTTTTTCAGATAAAACAGTCTTGCACCTTAACTAAAAAAATATCCTAGACAGAAAATCCCACTTTCAGTTTTGGCCAGGAAGACAAAGCTGCCTCTGCTCCAGTTACTTAACTGCCGTAACTTTCATAATTCAATCGATGGTAAAACACATGATTGGCTATTGTAGCTGCATCATTTGATGCAGATGGCAGACAAAGTAATTGGCTGAAATATATAAGAGATGAGACTTCAGAATAGTCTTTTTGGCTTAGACTGTTGAGTTCTTCTGCTATATTCCATAAAATCTTTCCATTTTAGAAGTCAATGCAGAGCTACAGGTCATACATGAAAAGTTTTCCTAAGAATTCTCTTTCCAAACCAAATGGCTAAAGAGAATTTTTTCTTTTTTTTTTTTTCCCCAATAAAGTCCAAAATCTGCACAGACTTGTGTGACAAGAGTCATACTAATGACATACAGTATCATCACAGTACCACAGAATAAATCAATGGATGCCAGAAAGACAAGATGGCATTTAGAAAGAAATAAGTTGCTATTTATAACCTCCACAGGAAGGCTACAGCCCTGGAGGAGGTTGAACTATTGCTGGAAGGCAGGTTTTATTCAAATTGAGTTCTTATTAACATATAAATAAGGTGATTTTTAAAAGCTATATCTATGCCACACATCCAAATGTAGTAATAGCTCAGATTTGGTTGATTGTTTCCAGGCAATATGCTTTTCTACTTCTTTCCAAACCAGACTGCTTTTCAGTTTTGGAGCTTATATCACAGTAACCAGGCTTTTGTTGAAGCTCTTTGAGAGCCACTCATTTGGGACTTTGAACAATCATTTAGTCACACAAACTTAGTGCTAATTCAAAAATTAAAAGAATAATAAAAAATAATTTATGGTTATGCTTTTTTGGTTAAATTTTGTATTGGTTTCAAAACAAAAAATTAAAGCTTGGAAGATTTGTCTTCAGATCCTGGCAGTGATTGACAGCTGAGGTTTTGATTACTGTTTCCTACCTCTCAAGAGACCATTACCTACAGCTCAGAGATTTATTAGGCAGGCATCTCTATTGCTCATATAGATAATTTGTCCCACATTACAGTTATTTCTAATGGCCTCAAAGGCATTTTCCGGGAAGGTAGGATTATCACTAGTGAATATTTAAGTACTTTATATCACACGATTAGCTTCCACAGGAGATGCAGAGAAACTACCACTACTGAGTACCTTGTAGGACAGTATTTACAGCATTCAGATACATATGTGAGGTGACTATATGTGATATGTGAGTATGTGAGAAAAACTTTTCCAGTCCAACAGAGATGGATGTGAATCAGGACCCCCTCACTAAAAATCCTACCCAAAAGACTACTAGATAAGGGCAAGGCAGTACCATACAGAGTAGCCTCACTGCTCTTTTCTTCCTTGCATGAGCAGCAGTTACTCCATAAACTTTCACACTTAACCTACAGTTACATATAGCTACATCTCATAACTGTTTCTCAGTGAATAAAATATTTGCCAACTGTGATTTAACAGAATTTTCTTGAGAACATGTCTCTCAGCAGATTTGCAAGACAGTCCTCTTTTTTCATGTGTGAAAGAAGCTGCTCCTAAGCACTTCAACCACCATAAAGGCAGGATTTTTAGAACAAGCTCCAAATTTTTATGTTCCCTGCATGCTGCACACAGGGGTACTTAGAGATCCCAATGAGAGAACTCCATTGCAAACCCAATGTTTTTCAGACCATATTCCTAAAGTTGAAATCCAGGTGGTCTCTTTAGAGTTTGCTGATGAGCAGACCTCTAGGTATCACATTGTTTACACCATTTGGATTTATGTTTTTTTCCCCTTCCTCATGCAAACTGCCACTTCTCCTTCTCCCATTCTTCTGCATTGCTATTACGGGCAGAAATTCAGTACTGTATTTCCCCATATGAAGAAATTGGCAAGGAAAGAGAGCATGCTCTTGGCAGAAGTTTATCCTGGGATTATGCTAATAAACAATCATTTTCTGGTTGCCACAAGCATTCCATTCTTTCAGTTTGGCCATTCAGTCCACTCCAGTTCAGCCCTGTTAGTGTTTCCTTAATAAATCCTTATTATCAGAGGCTTAGGCTTCAGTTGTTTGAATTCCTGCTCAGCTGGGAATTGGTATTCAGAGACCCAGCCCAAATGTCCCTTAAAAAATATATAATTAAAACACTTACTCTACCACAGAGCAGACACAATGGAATTTTGCTGGCTGCAAGTTATATTTGCACTCTTAAAGTCTTAAGAAAAGCTGGATTTTGAGGCTTGTTTTATAAACAACACTTGGAGGCTTTGGTTCTCACTAGAAGAGAAATGTGACAGCAATCTTTTGCCTCCATCCTTCTTTGCATGTATATGCCTGTTGTTTACAGTGCAAAGAGATTTCATTTTCACATCCATTTTTAATCACCTACTTTGGATGCTAGATTTGAGGGGGGAACCCTAAAACCCAAAAGCGCTTTGAAGCTCCCACTGGGGTAGGTACTGATCAGTTACAGTGCCTGAGACAGTTCCTCCTCCCCTGGCACAGCCGACTTGGTGCCTGCTGAGGAGGCAGCTCAAGCCACTTATCTGTACAGCATGGGCTTTACAGTTTTGATCCAGGCACCTTCATTCCCCTAAAAAGCTGCAGGCAGTTTGTATCACTAAGGGCACCACAAACACACACACACACACACACACACACACACTGAATTAGTAAGTTGACCAGCTCCAGACATTGAACTTCAAGCAACCAAAGTCAACTTCATTGCTTCACAGATCAACTAAGAAGAAAAGTTTGCCCAGAGGTTAGTTGTAAAGCCTGGACTGTTAGGTTGCAACTGAAAAAGCCCACAGCCACCTCTCTCATGTACCCCACTGTCATAACCTCCTTAATATTTAACTTGTTTTTTACAAGAAAGGTGCAAAAGCCATTAATCACAGAAATTTATTGGCTGGATGTTTTTATGTAGTGCCTGTGCAGGGCAGGAGTAACAGCATGTATAACTCAGACACAGCAAGAATGGCATCTGTCTGCTCTTCTGCAGCAAGTTCTTTTCATACAAGTCAGATTCTGTGGTAGCTACAGTGGCAGCCTCTAGAAACCAACATTTAGATACAAAAAGCTGTATCACCCATGGATCAAATTAGCAAGACTTAACACTGTGTTTATGTTCCTTCCCTTCCAATACAACATCCATCAATATCATACCATTCTTACTGTCCTAGAGACATGCACCAGTGAAACACATTCTCATCCACTCCACCCTCTTCTCTCCTTTGCTCTCTGCAATTATAATCAGATACGCAAACTACAGAAAATGGAATCTCTGCCATGCATCCTAATAAGGGTGGCTGGTCCCCTAGAACAAACTGGCTTGTAAGATGTGGAAGCCACTGTTGACTTGTTTTGGAAGTAGGAACAGAGAAAAACAAAAAAAGTGTGATAAAACCCCACATATGTATTTTGAACTCCTAAAGTGAACTCCTTCTCCATTGCAACTGCTAGTCACTCTGCAGGTTGCTACAGAGAGTAGTCCAACCTGGGAGGATAGGGAAAGTACAGAAGGTTTTTCAAAAAGAAGATTCCAGACAGAATCCTTTGTGAACACTTTTTGTCTCTGTTCCCATAAACTCAACTAAATCCCTTTATTGCTGTTGCTGGTTGAAGAATTTGGAGAACAGCATGGTAAAAGCACTTTTCCAGGGACTGCCCTATACTGGGTGCTGCCATAGTGGTAGGGTTGCTGGTGAGCGGCTGAAAGCGCAGTTTCACAGGCTTGTCTCTGGGCCCAGGGGCCCTTGTCAGAGCAAATAGCTCCTGAAGACTCTGGATTCTTTAGTTATATCAGAATCACACACAGATGAGTCCTGAGACAACAAGAGTGAAACTGACCTCAAAGGAAAACAGAGTCATATAAACTTGTGAGATTGGAGCTGTCTAAAAGTCAAACTACAGCACCAGACCTTTTAAGATCTCCACTGGTTTTTAGACTTTTCAGGATGAGTAAATAGCTGAATGTATTTGTAATTCTAAA
This sequence comes from Coracopsis vasa, assembly GCA_026283785.1. NCBI lineage: Eukaryota > Metazoa > Chordata > Aves > Psittaciformes > Psittacidae > Coracopsis > Coracopsis vasa. The sequence goes on from JANHGB010042064.1 coordinate 58,693, forward strand.
TGGTACTTTCCATTGGTCCTTTGTGTTGAATTTCTTCCTGAACAAAAAAGTATTATGGTATGTATGGTTGCTACAATTTCTGTAAAACACTAATTCAGTTTCAATAAATTCAGTGATCAGTTTTAACTACAGAATTTCACCATTTTTCACTTTTGTAAATTTACCAGAAACAATGATGGGGGGAAAAAAGCCTTAACAAAACTGCAACAGCTGAAGAAGTTAATAGGCAAGAACTGGGGTGGGAGGTGGGGAAGGAAAGAATGAAAGGTGGGGGATGTTAACTCTTGATAGTTTTGGTGGAATGTTATGACAAGTCATGATTGTTTTATTTCTGCTCAAACCTGTAATGCAAACAGTCCATTCTTGTAACAGCAACCCACCTATCATCAGTAGGAGTTACTGCCCCAGAAAAATTCCAGGACTTTATTGCAAAACCCCAACCACAAGGTTAGTATAATCCATCATGAATTAAATGCATGATTTCTTACTAGGGAAGATAACTCAAAAGTCCTGGAGATAAACTCATTTGCGGTATCTGTATAGGTGCAATACAGCATTGCCCTCTGCTGGTTTTCAAGCTGCCTACTCCTGCAAAAGTTGCCTCTGGCTGAGCTAGAAAGGATGATTTTTAAGCAAGCACTGTACTAACTACAATAAGGTAATGTCTTGCCACCAAATACGGAATGAAATAGGAATTATGCTTATTCCTAAATCTTTTATTTTTACCTTTTTTTTTTTTTTTTCCACAGGACTTCTTCAAACAGGGCCAGTGGTGACTCATTCAGCCCATGCCCGGTCCAACAACAGTCATAGATTATTAACACATTCCCTAGAGTCCAAACACTGAACAGAATCAGTGCACAATCAGATCCACAACATCTAAATAGGCCGAGGCTGAATTTTAGGTGAACTCTGGCTAAACGCATGTCACCATCTTGCAGGTTCTGGTACCTGCAAGAGCTGTCTGTATTATATGGCTGCATGTATAACTGGGTGTTTCACACCATATAGCATTCCTGCTAGACAAAAGCCTGTGCCACCAACTCCTTTCTGGGTACCTCCTGGTGAAAAGTCAAGTGCTATTTCCAATCTCTTCACAGGAATGCGTACAGAGACTACCTCAGTGTGGGCTGATGTAGGAGTATGACAGATACAGGAGGATACAGACAGGAACAGCCTCACATTGGCAGGCCCTTGTTCTCATGGGGGACTTCAACCACTCTGATATCTGCTGGAGCGACAGTACAGCCCGGCACAAGCAATCCAGAAGGTTCCTCGATTGTGTGGGAGACAACTTTATTACGCAAGTAATAGAGGAGCCGACGACAAGAGGTGCCATGCTTGACCTTGTGCTTACCAACAGGGGAGGGCTGGTTGGAAATGTGACGCTCCAGGGCAGCCTTGGCTGCAGTGATCATGAGATGGTCAGTCGAGATCCTCAGGACAGTGAGAAGAGACTGCAGCAAGCTCACTGCCCTGGACTTCAAAAGAGCAGACTTTGGCCTCTTCAGGACCCTGCTTAGTAAAGTTTTCATGGGATATAGGCCTAGAAGGCAGGAGGGCCCAAGACTGCTGGTTGGTATTCAAGGATCTCCTACTACAAGCTCAGGAGTGTTGCATCCCAACTAGAAGGAAGTGCAGCAGGAGGGCCAGGAGACCTCCTTGGATGGATAA
>JANHGB010042065.1:0-20392 GCA_026283785.1 Coracopsis vasa
CCGTTGAGGAGAAAGAAGATGGAGGCTCTGCCGTGAGGGGCCGCCCTCGTGCCTCGCGCGTGCCGGCCGCCTCAGGGGTGGCGGGAGGCTCCACTCAGCTGCGGCTCGGGCTGAGGGCGGGCGCCCAGAGAGAGCAGCGCGAAATGGCTGCGTGAGGGGTCCGAAGGGGACCCGTCAGCTCAGCCCCAGCCTTTTAGCCGGAGAGGGCTGGCGGGTTTGCTGTAGCTAATTGCTGAAGCAAGAGCAAGGGCCTGCTGGACCGTGATGGATCGTGCTGCTGCTTCAGGATCGAGGGCCCTGCACTGCACCCCTCTGTCCCATCGCCTCAGGGAGTGAGGTAAGCTGGGCTCCTTCTCACCTCATGAACTTCCTGTGCACTTTTTCTGGTGTTAGTCTCATGCCTCTGCTGTCTGGTTGCATTTATAGTGCATCTGGTGATTTCTTGTAATAAGAGGTATTGTTCCTATCCATTTTGTATGGAGATAAGGGAAGCTGTGTGTGCCAGGATAAAAGGAGGTGGATATTTAACAGTGTTCAGTTGAGAATTGATGAGGACCCAGGGGCATTTCTTTTACTTCTCTCTTTAATACACGGTGACTTTTGAACTGGCGGATATTCTTTGTGGTTTACACTTGATCCTGCTCTGTCTTCATGTTAAACTACCGTGTGCTCGAGTGGTAGGCAAGGTGTTATTTTCAGCAGGTGTGTTTCAATTAGAAGAGTTCAAAGCAGTGATAGGCATTATTGTTGTGCTTGAGGGTAGGGTACCATCAGCTGTGGACCATCAAGAGCCTGATGAAGTGATGTTAGAGCCGGCCTCATCCAGCTGGGGCAGAAAGACTTGGAATGCTTATGGGGGATGGCCAGAGCTGTACCTCAGCTGGGGAGACCAGGTGTGCTGCTGAGGCTCAGGGGCAGACGTTTGGTCTGGGGACAGCTTGTGATGAGCTGAGAACATGGAGGTTTCAGGCAAGAATCTGCAGCCCTTATCAGTGTGAGTGATGTTGCTGAGGAGAGGGTCGTGTGAGGAAAAGCCTTGGGGAGCCCTGGTGAGGTGGAGAATGGGCTTTGGCTGTGTTACAAGGTGGGCAGGAGCAACTTACGAGGTTGTAGGTCTGGGGGTGGTGTTTGCACAGGAAGCCTGTGACTGCCCTAAGGACAGCATACCCCACGTCAGAAACATGAAGCTATTAGGTTTTTCAAAGGCCTGATAGCACGGACCTTGGGCTCTGTCTGCAGCGCTGCATGCCGGAGGCTTGTTTTCTCAGGGTTCTCCTCACAGACTTGTTGCCGGTGTAGTTCACTGTTATTTTTGACGGGTTAGGTGGAGAGACTGTCACTGAGCATTAGCTTTTTATAGCAGCCTGCTGCAATGTGTGACCATCATTCTCAGAGGTGTAACATATTCCTTTCTTACTTAGAACTGTGCTCAGTCACAGGCCTTTTTAGGGTGGGAGGTATCTGCTCAACAAAATCAAGAAAAATTGTGCCACATCAATAGGTTATAATATACCTGTTTTCACAAGGATGAGCCTCATGCGCTGCATACTGTACTTTGTTAGAAATTACTGAGGTATCCTGTAGTAGTGTGTGTAAATTGGCTTAATATAATAGTTATTTGGTAAAAAAGCTTTTAAATAATTCAGCTGTATTAAATCTTTCTACTCTTGACTACCTAAAATACGTTGTATTGGTATGAAATAGGAATTTCATTAAATTTATTGTTTGAAACATGGAAAAGCCTTTCTAATATTTAGCTTAGAGCCTGATTCAGCTGACGAAAGATAGGAAATGCTAAATTTAGTCCTAGTCATGCAATTCAAGTAATAGAACACAACGTAAGGATGGAGTTTTGCTTTCAGTGCTGCGCCTTAGTTGTGTCTCAGCTACTGCTGGACCTTTAAAAGCTGCAGCACGCAAAGTTAAGTCCTCAAAAGTCTCCAGCAAGTGAAGTCTGAGTTTGAAATGTGAATGGCTCAAAGCCTGAGATCATAAGTTAGGAATATGTAATGTTATTCTTGTCATCTAGAGTAGTCCATTTTCCTGCATCTGCACCTGGATCAGAGCAAGAAGGGCTTTTCTCAGTCTGGCACAGGAGCACTCTGTAAGCTACTGGTAGTAAAAGTCAGTATTTAAATATGCGTTGTCCCCTGCACAGCATGTATCTGTGCCTCTTTTTATACTGCTATGAGACAGATAGATGAATTAGGAACTCCAGATGCTTTCTTGATGTTTGGTTATTTTGTGGGGAGAAATACAGTTCCAGAAGTAGACCCTGACATTTAGCAGACTTGTGACTGGGGCTCAGGGCTGTATGGTTATGCTAATACTAGCTTAAATTTATTGACGATTCTTTCTTTTGTCTTGAAGACTGAGTTCATAGAGCTATTCCGTTTGACATGCATGATGCTGGAAGAGAGATATTATAGAGAATATATGATTTTCTGAAGTCAGTCACGCAAAATCACTATAATTATATTGTAAATGGGGCCATGATAAATGAAGTGATTAATCAGTTAGCAGTCAAGCTGTCTAAAATTACTTAGATCTCTAGTTTTGGGTTTTCTAGAGCATGTAAGAGTTTATGATTTTTTTGTTGTTGTTGTTGCTGCTGTTGTTGTTGAGTGTATCCTGGTGTTGCTTACAGAGAGATCAGAATAGCCATGCACATGGAGCAACAAATACTTTTGTGTTTTGCCATAGTTGATAGATAAGCTTTTTTTGGACCACACTCAAAGGAACCTGGGTAATGCTGCTGCTCACAGAAGGAGGATCTGTTTTCTGCATGCAGAGATGTTTCATACTTGCATGCAGGTGAGGTCAAACCAGGTCCATCTTCAGCTTCTGCTCTCTGTTTATTTGCTTCCTGTAGCTTTTCTTCCTTGTTAGCTAATATCTATATTGCAGAACTATTTCCTGGATCTCAATGCTCTGAATCAACCGATGCAGCCTTCTCTTGCTTTGAAAGCTGAGGCCATTTAGCCTGCAGTGGTATGTGCTTACAATGCATTTTAAGCTAAAATACATAAATAGTTCTTGTGTGGCATCTGGCTACCAGAGTTCTTGCCTTTTCACAGCTGAGAGCCCTAATCACTGGGGCAGAAAACAATGGTAACTCCCTTTGGTCTGAGCAACCTTTAAATCCCATATACAATATTGAAGCAGCAGCACCTCTTGTAGCTGTGTTGAATGAAAGTCTTGACCTTCCTCAAGGAGAAGGTTGATGCCTGATTCTAGAGGACAGTTAAGGGCTGTCTCTGAACGGAAGTAGATACTTTCCTGCAGTCCCATACAGCACTGAAGGAGAGGATCCTTGAAGAAGAGTTAGGTTTCTGATACACCTGTTTTTTCTCTGCCTCTCTTTGTGTCTTTCTGGGGTAATTCCATATTCATTGCCCTGCTTCAGGGAATGCCTAGCTTTGTTCAGGTAATATAGGGAGAGTATAGGTGCTTTCTGTAGCTCCAGCAGCTCATGGTGGAAGGTGGAAATCTTAAATACCTCCTAGATAATAACTGAAGGGTTTACCGAGACCTCATCATCGTTCTTCTGTTTTTTGTGGCAAGCAGACAGCTTGTGACCAAAATGCCGTGCTACAGTCTGTTCATTTAACCACTGAGGTTGCTAGGAGTGTTTGTCTTTGCCCTTTAGCAGAGGTGGGAATGATTGGGAGAGGAAGAGTTTGCTTTTGCATTTTCTTCATGCTTGCTGACTCTTGATTAGAACTTAATGTAAAAGTGATCCTAGAGCCTCAGTTGGCGGCTGCTGCCGTGGCAGGCTCATTTCAGTCTGGAGCCCTCTTAGGAAAGTGTTGTCAGGTAGAATCCTCTTAGCTTTTTCTCTTTGGCTAGTATGTATGTGACCTTTACAAGTCACAGCATTTGAAAGGTGGTGTGTGTGTGTATATAGTAGTAATTTATCATTAATCTGTGAGTCATCAGGGACCCGTTAGGAATCATGGAAATTTATTTCTCTACAAAACTACACCTTCACCTTGAACCACACAACAGGGACTGCAAGATTCTTAAGTGTCTGTTTCATGAGTTTGTAATGCACTTTGGAGGGCAGGCAGTTTGTTGAATATGCTAAATAATAATTGTAGAGTTGTGCCAGGGGTTTTGAACATAAGCACATCTCAAAGTTGCTGTTTGGTTTTAGTGGAAGGTTCTCACAGCCTCCTAGACATGGGTGGGATGCACCTGGGGTGACACAGGGTGTGTACTGTGACACAGGCTGTGTGCTGTGGCACAGACTAAGTGCTGGAGATAGCTTTATCAACAAGATCCATATGCTCATGGGGAAAATCTGCCAGCTTACACTTTTCATAAAACAGTGTGGAAAAAGAGGTGCAGTTTTCATGCAAATGAAAAGTTTGTTTTTACAGCGTAAGTGCCATGGAGGTAGAAAACTAAGCTCAATGGATATGTGCTACTTAGGAATATGTTACTTAGGATTATGGAGGGTGGTTTGGGACAGATGGAACAGGGAAGGCAGGGCCTGAAATACTTGAGAAGCTGCAATGACCTTCTGTAAGAATAGCTGGAAGGAAAAGACCTCTCTAGGGAATAGAAGAAGATAAACAACCTAGTGCACTTCTCTAAATTATCAAACAGGGAGTATGTTTTCAAGACCGTGTGGGCTCCTTTCTTACTGTCTTGCTTCTGAAGTTCGTGCTCTCTTCTTCCCACAACAGCTTTCTTGCCTTGTTCTCCCCACCCAAACTGTACTTGCACTCAGCAGCACTTGCTGTTTATTCTTCAAAAAGTCACACTGGGAGAAGCCCAGATGTTCATTCTCTTTGTTCTGAAAATCCTTTCAAGAGAATACAGACTGGTAAAATGTTACTGAGATACATTTATAATGTTTAATGGCTTTAGCTCCACTGAGTGAAGCAAATGCTACTGCGCTATTCAGATGGGTTCCACTTTTTAGAAGTTCAGGTAACAGGATGCTACATGAGCTGAAGAAACACGTGGGGTAATACAGGCTGTTTCACCACTGGATGTCATGGCTAGCCTGCTTGTCTTGGTTTAGAGCTGCCTCTGCAAGTAATTGATGTCCTGTCTTAAAGGGAGACCAGGCAGGGTGTATGCACACTACTGAATCTATTTGCTGCTAGAAAACTCTCCTATTAACAAAAGAGGGCAATAAAAGTCTCTTGACAACTTCAACCTGAAATGAATGCAAAACAGAATCTGATTGTGACAAAAATGGCAATCCTCCCTGCAAGTCCAGGACATGACTTCATTGCCTTTTGGACAGGCAATGCAAGCTCTTCATTACAGAATCTGCACTGGCAGTCTGTCTTGCCTCAGCTTCAAGAAATTTCTGCAATGTTAATTAAAATACTTCTAACCTGCTGTGATCTAAAGTGTCTGTCTCTCCCTTTCACGCTGTTGTTACTGCTCATGTATAAGGTGATGCCTCATCTTGAATAAACTTTGCAGCACATATTCTGCAGGCACTTTGGAAGACCCTATGGGGAACAGTGTTAATTTGGGAGACAAATAGACAGTCCATCCCCAGCAGGTGAATTTTAGCAACCATGATGATTGACCTGCCCTGGGTAGTGTGTTTTGCCAACATTGGAGCTTTTTAGAAAACATGCTGAAAAGCAGAGGGATGCATTCTGGGGGTTGCTGAGGGTTGCTTGGGAGTTGCTATATGAATCTTGGATAAGTGGTTCATTCCAAACAGCTGAAGCAACTTTATGCTTTGGTTTGGGTGATGCTTATTAAGGCGGCAGCCTTTGTGCCCTGAAAGGGTATATAATGGACAGTACAATTAATGGGGAGCAGCTGACAAGGTATACTCTTCAGAGGCTGTAACGGATGTTATGATTCCTTGTCCTTCTGTCACCACTCTGCAGAATGTAGCCTAGGAGAAGCACACTGGGTTACTAAAATCTTATCACTCCAAACTGCATTGTCCTCCGACAGGAGGCTTCTAGCTGTGGGACTTTCAGTTCAACCAGGTAACAGGACTGACTGTCTTTGAGGGAACCCTTTGGGCTCCAGCAGGGTGGCTAAAGGCAGATACTTGCTGAGCAGTGCCCAGCAGGATGTAAGCTATGTTCCGGACTCTGCAAGCACAGAGAGAGAAGGGTGCACCCAGATATCAGGGAGCATGTGTGAAAAGAATTAGATTCTTTCTTGAAGAAAAACTTCTGTTATATGGGGCCAAAAGCACCTCTCAAACCAGATAGTCTAATATCTTTGTTCATGTCTCGTACTTGGGCATAAAATGAGCTTAGTGAGGCTTTCCTGGAAAGCTGATAGAATAAATAGCCCTAAATGACTCTAAATCAATGAGATTCCAACCCACTCCACTGCTCATGAGTAATGCTAATAATAGCAACTCAAGTAAATGAACCTCACATGGTAAAGCTTGTTATGCTACATATTATACATGTTGTAAGACCTGACAATGGATTGTAAGAGACGTGTTCCCTATTGAATCTCAGCACCTAAATGTAAGACTAATAAAGCAGTTAACAGTTTTTAAATTTTGTTATTTTTGTCAGGGAGTTTAATTAAGCCATTGCATAGTAACTATTATGAAGAGATAGCTAATATGTTCTTTTTCTTGGCCTTATGTACTGTCTGTGTCTTTCTCAGTCTACTTGGAAGCTAATTAAGCCTGCCAAAGATGATGTATAGCAATTAAGAAAAATATATCTAGGCTTGGGGCCATAACAGCCCAAATGACGGAAGACATGCAGCATATAGTCATCCTGGGACTGTGCTGAGGAAAGAGCACTTAATCAGAGTAAGTTAAGAGGGACAAAAATAGCTGCATTCTGCAATGTATGCTCTCTGCAGTAAAGCTCAGGTCCAGGGAAGGCAAGCGTTGTGATGTGACTGTATCCGGTGCCCTGGCTGTGGGAAGGGAGAGAGTCCTTACTGACCTGGCAAGTATATGACAGGAATGGTTTGTTCTGATTTAAATGCAATTTCTTGTAAAAGATGGTGAGTGTGGTCATATAGGAATGGTCTAAGTGAATAGCAGTAATGGAAAAAAATATTGGGGTGATAACAAAAAAATTTGTCTTCCATTAGAAAGTAAGACTGGATCTCAAAACCTTCTATTATAAAACCCAATAAATCTTGGTATTTGGTGTTGGTATGAGGTAAGGCCCAGTTGATTTAGACATGAGTGTGAAATTCTCCTTAGAAATACACTTGAATTCAGTAGTTTCTTCAGCAGTGACAAGTCTTGGCTTTATTTCTGATTAAAATTATCAACTTGGTAAATTCTGTGTTCTTTACAATTTTCTCCGTACTTAAAAGCACTAAACAGGACTAAGCCACAAGCCAAGACTTGAGGAAATCAGGTGAATGCTGGCCAGCCAGCATAATGTGAATGTGTTTGATATTTCTGAATTTGCGTGGGCTTTGAACTTGTTGAAGGGCGTTGGTTGTTTTGTGTTGGTTTGTGGGTTTTTTTTTTTTGTTTTGTTTTTTCTGATAAGTGTAGATAAACCTGGAATGAACAGCAGAACACAAGGCAGAAAATCCTGGGGTGGTTAACTGTGAACAGCTGAAACCAGTGTCCTGGCTTTATGTTGGTGGGGTTATTATATTGGTTTAGGTTTGGTCATTTTTTTCCCACCTCCAAGTCTGATAAAACTACCTTGCCTACAGTGTATATTTTGTATCACTTGTAGGTGAGGGGATGCTAAGTATGTTCTGTGATTTGGGTTCACACAACCACTGTCAGCAAATAAATGGAGAATTAACTTAGGACTATGATAGACACCTTGACATAGTTGCTTTCATTGTGCACATTGGTACTAAGTGCTTTTAGACTAAAATTCTTTGTGCTGATAGTGTTTTCAACCACCCACTACACACTTCACACATTGTTAAAGAACTTAGTTAATGGATCAGCATATATAAGGATAATGGTCTGAATCAGAGTTATTAAAAGGTTGGTTGTTATCAGAGGCTTCATATTAGTACAAATCGGTGTATTTGGATACAGTAAGAAGACATGTATTTTGTTAGTGGTCTACTTGCTTACACTTGTGACCTTGTAGTACATGACAAACAAAGTGTGGTTTGGTCCTTGTATAATGCATAATATTAGAAAAGGTTTCACTGTGAATTGGTCGTGCCTGTCATAAGTCAGCTCTGCTTTCCTCAGGGTGTCTGGGTGAGAAGGTTTTTGTCTGGGAAACTTGTTTCTGAATTCTTAAAATAATTTGTACTGTAGTGGTTGCTAACATTAGAAGAAACTTTTCTAAAATTTCATGCCTCTTATCTGCTTGAGAACCAAAGTGTGTGTATTGCTCAGTTTGAAGGAAAAAAATAGCAACAGTAAGATGAGGAGGAACTTGGAGTCTCAAACTGTGTATGCATCATGCTCATTTTGTTACAAGGAACGTTAAAGTACTTGTTCCTCTAGAGTGACATGGGATTTAGGCTTCTGCGTGGTTTCTGGGCAAAACATGTACCCAATTTGCTCTAATTCGTCAGAATCTAGAGTACGACTTCTCAGATGAAATAGAAACTGGTTTGCAATTGAGCAAAATGAACTTCCAGCATATTGAATCAACATTATGTTCATTTAACATCAGCTTTATAAGCTTTATTAAGTAATAAAGGAGAACTAAGAATGTTTAAATGCTCTTTCAAACAGGTTTGGTTTTTTTTCCCCTGGCCTTCCGTGCATTTCTGCATTTGTAGCAGCTTTGTTTATCAACTCCCTAGGGAACAAAAGATTACATACAAGTTTTCTAAAATATGTTTATGAAAACCCCAAATTTGCAAAAAATAGAAAATCATGAAAGGTTACAAAATATTATGTACCTTTCAAATCCAGTTTTTTATGCAGCTGCTTTTTAATCAAGCATCCATAATGTTCATGTACAGTAGACTTATCCTGTACTTAATAGCTATGTACAACTATTGCCAGCATAAAGAAAGGTCACATTAATGTCTTAGCGTGAATTAATTCTGTGTGCAGTAAAGAGTTTGTCTCCTTCCATGTTTGGTTTTTTTTTTCTAATGATTACTGGAACTTTCATGTGCTCTGTTGAAATAGTCTTGTTACTTAAATTCTTCTTAGGCACTGCAGATCATGCCAGGCGTGTGGCTTGTACCTGACCACATGCTAATTCTGAAGTACCTTGGAAGTGACACAAGATTTACTGCTGCCTTTTTTTTTTTTTTTTTTTTTCCCAGTAAAAATATAAATGGGCTGAATTTAAGGGCAGTTACTTCAGACAGAATACGTGCACGCTACAAAATGTTAGTTAAGATCGCTTTTGATCCAAATGTTAAAAATCAGCAGAACTGAGATAAAAATTGTCTGGTCTTCCAGTGTCTCAGCTAATGAAAACATAAAAGCAAATTTGTTACAGTATTCTATTAAAAATCTCATACTATGACTGTAACCACAGTAACCGAAGTATTCTCTAAGGATTAGCAAGAAACTGATCAACTTGACTTTTTCTTGTCATCTAGGGTCTTGCTCACAAAAAGCACTGATCTTTGTGAAAAGACATTCATGCTTATTTTTAAATACAGGTGTAAAATCTTTTTCTTACTGAGCTGTAACTTCAGAGAAGTTAAGCATCTGATCACTTTGTAGCCAAGAAACAGGATTCACTGCTTGAAAAGCTGCTGATAATTTGCTAGGTGTTATTTTTGTTCTCTAATTCAGTATCCTAAAATGTTAAGTGACATTGTGCCTTTGGAGGTGCCCCATCTCTGAAACAAAATAAAGCTGCAGTCCAGGGGCCTGATAGCTCTTTTGTAAGGATAGCTGTTGGCTGTGGGAGGCTGGCCAGGTTCCCATTCCAGTAATTGTTTTTGGCTTGCCAGAGATGTGCCCTGCTGCTTCAATGGGATGCAATGTCTTTCTTTTGTTTCCTGCCCTATATTGTCCTGTAGTCATGCTCCCATGTCACATTTGTATGTGAAACTATTGTGCAGTGCAGCCCAATTCCTCATGCTGTAAAAACCATTGTTTTCAAATAGAGAAGAACATTTAGAATGAATTAGAAGCCTGACCTTGAGCTCTTTGAAGGATGCATCTATTCCAGATGCTCTTCTAAAGGATCTTTGACCTGTGCTGCTTTCTCTCCATTTAGATCTAAGAATCCCTTGCCTTCTTTGCAAAGCTTGAAATTCCTTTTCAGTAGCCTGCTTCAAGTCTATGCACTTTTTATTGCTGTAGACTTTCTGTCAGCCTTGCTTCAGTTTAGGCATAGGTCTTGATCCTGGGGCATGTTAGAGCAGCCAGGAATGGAATGAGCACTGATTTAAAGCTTCAGCTGTCCAATGTCAGTGCCTGGAAAGATGGACAGGCAGTTATCATCCCTCTTGCCCTCCCTATTACTTCACTGTTGTTTTCCCTGTTCCGTATGTATTATGGCCTAATCTGTTCTCTAGTGCTCAACTCTGGCACAGCTTCATCTCAGTAATTTCCTAGTAGGGGATGGGACCATAAAATAAGTGCAAAGGGCTGGGCGAGTGCAAGGGCATGTCCTGACAGAGGGTTCTTGGAGAGCATCACTGTGTCACAGTGGTTCTACCCCAAGACTTACTAATAATGGAAAAACAGTAATCAGATAATACTCTGGTTGATGTATATATTATGTCAGGGAGCTTCCTCTTTGCTTTTAGATAGGCATGACATAGGTGAACACTATTTGTTTCACTCTTCATGCTGGTGGAGTTATTAAAGTTGATCGCTGTTACAGTAGCATGTATTACAGTATCATGTGTTACATGTTTCTTCTTTATATCTTGTCCTAGTTTGCTCTCTGTTCTGTACAGTTATACGTCCTTCAGAAGGCTTGTGAATGATGTTGGGCATGTTATACTTCAAGCATTGAAAATACTGCAGACAAAATATTGCAAACAAAATAAAATACCAAGATAACTCATTCCCGTGCTTACCTCATCTTCTCCATTGTACCCAGGTGATGCTGGAGCCTCTCGCCTGCTTGAGGTTAACATTAACTAGCATCAAACTGGGACATGCTGCATTTTCAAGCAGCTGGATCACAGGCCCAAACATCAGATGTGCCCCCCCAGTGAAAGCAGTGGCTGCTGGACTGATTGTATTGTGTACACTGAGTAGGGGCCAGCTGGAATAAAGGGTATTTGCAGGCTGGCTGGCCTTGCAGCGCAGTGCAGATAGGCTGGTTCAAATGTTGATTGATAAAAGAGGAAATCAGACAGTGTACTTAAAGAGGGGAGAAAGTGTTGTGGATGAGGGGAACAGGGGAATGGCACTGAGGAGAAGCTGGGAGAGGTGGGGAAGGGTACTGAATTGTATGGTGGGGGAGAAAAGTTTAGGAAGGTGCAGGTGGTGGCAGTGGGTGTGGGCTCATCTGCTATCCTGAGGCATATTCCTGGGTGGTACCTTCTAATACAATATGAATTTTTATTTCTGTGGCACCCTGTAACAACAGAAAAGAGATGTCTGTCATTCACATGTCACCATGCTGAAACTAACCATCCTGTACTTGTCCTGCTAGTATGTTTAATTCTGTAGCTTGGACTTTGATCCTGGCACCAGCATTCAACACTGTATAACCTCACTCTGAAATATGCATGTGAGAGCATGATGAAAAAGGACTTTAAAGCCTCAGCCTCTCTTCAAAGGCTGGGACACCAGGTATCTGTACGTAAATATGATAAACTCTACATGTGAGAGTAGAGAATATGGACTTACTGAGTGCTTCAGCTGGAACCAGATAACTGAGGTATTGAATTTCTAAGCTTACTCAAAAAACGCTCCTTTCAGATTTTTTCTGCCCCTTTTTGTATTTCTTTCACCTTCTTTATGTTTCCTTTTCTGTCACTCCAGTTATTTAAATAGGGAGGGAATCTTCAGTCAGTGCTATATTAAGGTGTTGTCTTTGATTCATCTTTGCCATGCTAGAAACTACTCAGTAATAGTTTGTGCCAGATTATGTGAAGCATAAATAGGGCTGTATTTTAAAAATTAAGGTAAATCTTCAGAGTAATAAAATGAAGCAAGCTAACACAGAAAGCTTTTGTAAAAACATTCAAAACTGCTGAATCACAAGATATTGTGAACAATTTAAATAGCCCTGTTAGCTAATTCATTTAGAAGGGAAAAGGAAAATGCTTATTTTAAATATTACTTACATTATTGAACCAGTTTATTTAAGCTGAACATTATGGATTCTCCCATGCATTTCAGCACCTGAATGGATCATTGTTCTTTGTCATTTCCATTGGTTAGAGTTGAAAACACTTTACAAGGGGTAGACACATCTCTGCTGGGAGCAAACCCAGCCTCTCATGCTGCTAAACTGGGAAAGAGTTCAGTGACATATTTAATGAATACAGTGTTAATTAGTTGAAAGAAAACAAAAATCACATCAATACAGTACTGAATATAGCTGTTCTACGTTTGCACTACCTCACTCGCATTTTCCCTGGACAAATGACAGGATGTTATGGTTATTTATCAATTAGTGTTAAAGGATGTTTCAAGGCTGTATTCAACTGTTGCAACTAATTGTATGCCTTCTGTTTTTAAAAGACTAAAATACTTGGATTGAGACCCAGGATTCTCTAAGACCTTATTAAATTATATCTTGGGCAGTTGGGCAATGCTGGACCTTCTTGCAAACTCCAGGAGTTAATTTACGTCTTTATTAAAACTTCCTTATTGAAGTTTCAGGCATGCTGTACTTAGTTCATAACACACTGAACTGTTCACAGGAATTGGAGACTGCTTTTTGCTTAGCACCCAGAGATTAAGAGCTGATGAGGTTTCTCTAATAATGGTTTAAAAGAAATAGAATACGAGAGAGAGATCCAGAAGGCGTACTGAGAATTTAAGAGAAGGAGACTGTACTGAAGGATATCATGGTGTGTTAAGGAGTGTCTTGTGCTCTCTGTGTGTGTGTCTCAAGATAATGGTACTCAAGGATCTGAAGTAGGTAGCATAGATCTGAGGTTCTGTTGTGTTTCCTGCAAGCTGTCTTCCGCTGGTAGAATTTCACACTTAGGATTTTGTGAATATTTATGTTATATTTATCATATTTTTTTTATTTTCAGTCACTGATGAAACCTGCAGGTTTAGCGGGGCAGAAGTGGGCTCTTCTAGGCTGAATGTGAATGGGAGTACCTCTGGTGACTTAAATGAAAACTGATGTCGAACCAGTTGAACATTTCGTAAGGAAAACTTCAAAGCAGTGTGTTGAGCTGTTGGAACGCTGGAGGAACCACATTTTCTAGGGAAATGTGAGAAGTTATAATGAATATTCTAAGAAAGCAGTTGAATGAAGAGTTTTGGGCGTTTTTTGCTGAGTTTTTGAAATTTGTAAACACCCCATATTGTAGTGATAGCAGCCCAAGAAGCTGTGTGGGACAGAAAAAAGCAATGCTTGAACTTTACCAGTCTCTTTCTAAAAAGACCAGTATGAGTGGGGGCTTTCTGTTAAAAGCAGAATATTGGGTAACGTGGTGAGCTGGAACACAACCTGTGCTACATATACTGGGGTGAGAGAATTATCCTATTTATAACTTGTGTTTTACTCATCTAAGGGAAAGATGATTCCTTTTGAGAAAAGGATGATCCTTTGAGATCTCCTAGTGAAAGGTCCAGGAGGATATTATTTCTGTTGTGGTGCTTGTTGGGAAAAATTGAACCCAAGAACAAATGGAATGAGAGGAAATGTGACAACAGTGGGGGGAAAAAAATGCTTTTAGCCTTACAGAGTACTCATTGATTCATGAAAGCAGAAGGATAATTCCTCATTGTACAGTTTTCAGACAACAGTTAGAATATTAACTTCCAGTTAACGACTAGAAAAATATCAATGCACTGACAGAAGCGAAAGAACAGTCACTTTAAAAAATGAAATTAGGGGACTGGGTGAATAACTAACAGGAAAAAAGGGGGAAAAATTAGTGAATGGAGCATGAGCAAGGAAGTGACATAGCTGTCAGTTGGAAAAGATTTATAAACTCGGATCTTGTAGCTCAAGTTCAGAAAGAGAAATTCTGGGATGACAGTAGAGTAGTATGTTTGGGGTTTTTTTCTCCCCTGAGGAAAAAAAAAAGATTTTTGGGAAAATTTTTTTTAATCTGAGGAATGATCTATAGAAAATGGAAGAAATCATTAAGAATGTTGAACAATGCATTAGAATATGCTGTACAGGCAAGATGTTTTACAGTATCTATCAGGCCTTCAGGTCTAATGTGGCACGATGACCTGGGTGTTGTACCTGTGGCCTTTGAATGGTGTTAATGTTGAGGATAGCGGTACTGGCTTTATGCATCTGTATTCTGCAAAGAAAAACAAAGCAATCACAACTGTAAAGTGCTACTTTTCTTAGGCTTAATGGCTATTAATGGCTTTAATAAAATTAATGATACATTCTGACTTACAAAACCAAATGCCTCTTGTTGAAAGAAATCATGCATAGGATCTTGTGTGGAACAATTATGGTATTCTGCATTTGTGTGGAAAGATTACAGTAACTTGAAAGCAAACTATACATATAACTACTGGCATTATGCCCATTTTAGAGAGCAGTACGTTGGAAGGAGACTTACTCAAGGTCAGATGGCCTCAATGAAAGAAAAAAAATTGAACCTTTCTGCTTAACCAAAGCCCTCTGGATAAGTTAATGAAATATTACTTTTTCTTTTCTCCTTATAAAAATGGAGACTGGATCAGTGCTGTGCTTATGACTACATAAACTTTAATTTTAATCTTTACTCCTTAAATTTTTCACCTCTAGACTTTCCTTGAAGCAAGACAGAATACTAGTGCTTGCTAAAAACAGCTCAAGTGTTATTTTGCTGCTGAGTCCAGTTTCATATGGTGCAACTCTTTGTAAATATTAACTCATGAAATACTGTGGCTACTCCTTTTTTGGAACATCAGTGAGTTTATTGTGCATTAAGTTAATGTGTACAGGCACCCATCTCTTGTGTACTGTATTGAGCAGCCCTCCAGTACACCCCCCTATGTCCTGCCAAGACTAACCAGTCTGTTTGCTTCTGTTGCTCCAGGGCAACAATAGTGGATAACCTCTCCACTTTAAATGCGAAGGGACAGCTAGTCTCAGTCTGTTTTCATCTGCGCATTCCAGTAGTAAGCACAAAGGTGATGTTGCATCTCTGTGTTATCTCTTGTTTGTGTTTTTATCCAGAGGTCTTGATTTGTCTTGCTCACCGGGTAGGAAAGGTGACGGGGCAGGGGGAAGCAACTGTGACAAGTACTTTCCTAACTGTATTGCTAAAGGGGTATGAAGTGGGAATGCAACTCAGGATTGCACAACGGTGGTTCTTAAAGCAGGGGACCTAAATTTACAAGTAAGGCTTGAAAGGTATCGTGAAGCTGGGCAGTGGCAATTCTATGAATGGTACTTTGCCCGTTGGTCATTTGTTTAACTCTTCTAGTATCTTTATGCAAGTAATGATGACACAACACTTAAGCTGCATGTTGGCTGTTCACTGGATGCTATCATATTGAGCTAAGGTGAATTACTAATCCTTCTGAAGTGCTAGTAACGTTCTTGCTACATATGCTAAAAAAGTTCTGTACCCATTCATATATTAGTTTGGAATTAGTTTTGTGTATGAATTTAGTTGTTAGTTGTTCCTGTAAAATCCTTTTATTTTTCCCTTTATATTCTCATTCATTGTCTTCCTGTACAAACTCTTTCTGTTTCCCATGGGGGGTTTTTTTCTCATTTGTTTCTGGCATGTTTGCTCTTTTGGCCTGGCCATTTCTGAGCTGGAGAAAGCTTTCACCCAGACTGACCAGGATCAGTTTTAGGAAGTTATCAGCTAGCTAAAGAAAGGGAGAGATGGTGGTGGTTTGAATTGGATCTTAAATGTGAGGTTACTTCAAACAGGTCCCTACTCTGGAAAGAAGTGTGTGGTGTGCTGGGATCCAACAGAAGGAGGGAAGTGACACAGCCACCTGCAGTCCTGAGCTGTGAAAGTGCTGATTATGTGGCAAGTGATGATTTGTACTGGGGTAGGAGCCAGCTGGCTGTTTGGATGTGGCTTTAGGTTGCTTTCTAATAAATAACAGCTAGTATAGCTCAGCTTGGTATGAACAGGAAGTGCCATGCACAAGAACTGTCACTCCAGAACATGAGTCAGAAGATGAAATTAGTGACTGACACAGATGCATATATTTCAGTGTCTCCATATTTGGCATCCCTGCACAGGCAAAATGTTCTAATAACAGTTTCCCTCCTATACCTTGGATATACAGGAAAAGAGCTGGTGTTGTGATGAGTAACATATAGAAGGCATAGGTGAATGGTATTTCTAGCCTAGCAGTCATTTTTTCCAGATGCTTTATAGATTGGGGTTGGCTGGCTTTAGTCATGTTTCTTAGTGTTTGCGACTGCATCTTCCACACTTGATCAATGACTGACACAAGCTCCTCTCCTTGTCTTTTAATTGGTAAACTTGCTCCTCTAAAATACTTTTCTTTTTCTTTTGCCTGATATAAATTGTGAACTCACTGGCTAAGAGAAAGCTTGCCTTTGAATGAGCCCTCATAGAGAAATGATTGTTTCGAGACCTTTATTGGGATGGGTATACAGTACAAGACTCATGTATTTGTGAACTTTAAGAGCAGTGTTTATTTGGGCAAATCTGGATTCTGGTCTAGCTAAGCAAGAGCACAGGCAGATCACTGTGATTTTAATACCGCTCAAGAGTGACAAAGCTTCACTATAGTTGCAAGATGGGGTTTCAAGTAGCAATTTTGTGTCTTGTATCCAATCAAGGAGCTTAGGTTCAGTATATTTTGGCTCTTTCTTTATTTCCTGTTGAGCATTTATTAATTGGTGACACAAGAACTTCCAATGTCCATTATTCTAATTGTTGTCCCGTTTCTGTATAAAATGATTTTTTGAGTCACATCCAAAACCATATAGAGTCCTTTCATTGCCATGACAACAGCAAGGCATGCCAATGTTCGCAGAATCTGCAGGAAAAAATGCCAGTAAATGGAAAACATTTAATTGAGATATTTCATATAGGAATCCTATTTTTCTGTAAGGATCCAAAATTATCCTGTACTGTGCAGAAGTAGTCCTAGATAAATAGCATCATCTAATGCTGAATGTTGGGTCCAGTCCTAGGCACTGCATTACCAAAAAAAACACCAAATAATGAGTGGAATTGGTCATAGACACCTGATACGATATCCTGGTGTCGTATCAGGATCAGAAGAGGGTAAAGAGTTACATGTGGTTACTAAAAATAAAGTATAATTACAGTTTTAGAAAAAGAAAGACTTGATGTTAAAGTGCACATTGTTCTTTCATTATATGCCTTTCTCCTCATTGCCTAAAATTAAACATACATTTGATGGGATTGCATGACAACGCGTTTAAATAATGCAACAACTCATATAAAATAATAGGAAATCATTGTCGTAAAACAGGTCCTGTACAGCTGAACGCTGGAAGAAATCTGCTGTAGTCCAAGGGAGCCTGGGAAGGAGGGAACCCAGGGGGTGGGGCTTGAGACATTTGCAGCCATCAGGACAGATTATTCCTGTTTTAAAAGAGAGGTGGGAGCACAGAGCTGAGGGAAGTGCTATCTACAGCTTCCATTCCCTTGAAACCTGCACCGTCATATGGGCTTTCTCCCAGCCTCCCACTGTGCTTTGAAGCTAAGATGGAGACTGTCTCGGAAATAGAAATTGAACATGAATATACTGTAGTCAGGAGCATTACCTATAGGAATTTGTAGACTTTGAAGACTTCACTTACGTTTGCTGTGAGGGACGCAGAGAGGATGAGTGCTGGTGCCCACTGAGAAGCTGTGACTCTGAGTTTTCTAGCCTGTGTCTGGGGTTCTCCCATAAAACTCTTCTCAAATGTTTTGTTATTTTCTCCCTGTTAATATGTAGCTATAGATGACTGGAGGGCTAATCTTTCCTCAGATGTGTCCTCCGGGTGCCCAAAAGACTTTCAGGAGCCTCTGCAATTTCCAGAGGATGGAAGTGCTATGTTTTCATTTAATGATAGTTTGACTCTCAAATGCCATGGCTGATTTCTAGTGACAGCCATAGGCGATGTTAGAGCAAATGCAGATCTTGTTCCCTTTATTTATATCCTTATTTTTAGACCTGCTGGGACTGCTGTAGACTAGGATGCTGTTGGCTTCATTTGTTTTCTCAGGAATTTTGACAATACTTGCCTGCTTAGTAGAAGGAGATGGGATAGACCTCCTCATCCTATATCCCTTGCATCCTGGGCTTTCTTTGAGTGAGGAAGGCCCTGAGTAGGCAGGCAGTAGCTCAGGCAGTTTAGCCCCCAGTGGGCAGACTCTAAAAGAGCCTGCCTAGACTCCCAGAGCAACTGGGGCTTCCCCACTTGACTTTTAGGTGCTGCTTGAGACTTATAAAAGCTTGTGGTTAATATCACATGTTAACAGTTGCTATCTAATAAATAAGCTTCATGTGAAAATTCAGAAAGATAAATTGCAATGGTCCTTTGAGACATTGGTAGCATTCTATGGGCTGAAAACATTATGATGGTTGGGTACATCAAACTGGGATTTTGTTGCCCCTCTTGCCCTCACCTTGAGTTGCCAGCATGCTATTTTGCAACAGGAATGATGGAGAATTCCATGACAAAGATTTTCAAGGCATCTTAGAGTTAGGTACTTTGATTACAACAGCCTGTATTATAGTCCTCATGTATGTTTAAAAAGGTATGTATTGTAAAATGACAGATGTTTTATTTGGAACATTACTATTAATTTGCTTCCTTGATTCTTCTTGTGTTCTTGGTGCCTCGGGTGCCATTCTGGAGAGTGGCTGCGTTATGGCTCCAGTGTACCTTAGATTCTGGGTCTCTGTGGGGACAGATACATCCGCATATAGGTGTTCTAGACCCTCAGCATTGCTAGGTGATTGATGGGCCGTGTCAAGGCTTGACAAACAAAACAAGGAAACTTTGCAGCTTCTTAAACTTAGTATCCATTTGCAAAGCTAAGAAATTCTTTGAGAACTCTATGACACTGGGTTGCTGGTGGAGCCTGCAAGCCATAAAAACCTGCAGTTAATGATAAGGTTTGTCTCCATGCTGTGGTTAACATAAGAATGTGGGTGTGGGGCATGTTAGCATGTTGCAGAGCACTGCTTAGTGTGTCTCTTAAGTTTGCTTTCTGTTCTATAGAATAGCACATCTTCTGGACATTGCTGAATTGAAGGTATCTTGATGCATCTGTTGAATTTTTTTAAGTTTATTTCTTACACAGCATCTTTTAGCTGGCATATTTTAAAGACTTACAGAATGCTTTAAAATGTTTTTATATTATATCCCATTTTTGTTATGTGTGTTTTGCACAGGTTGCAGAGAAGCTGCAGATTAACAGCAGAGTTTGACTATGGCTTTAGACAAAAGAGTAGCCCATGCAGTTGGGGGCACAAAGCTAAACAAAGTTCAGACTTCTTTAAGAAAAATGGGTTGTCTTGAGCATTGTTCTGTGGGTTGACATTCCATGTCATTGCCTGTGGTAGGGAGTTAAAACTAGATGATCTTTAAGGTCCCTTCCAACCCAAACCAGTCAGTGATTCTGTAATCCTATGGGCAAGTTGCTAACAGAGACTGGTTTTGATCTGGTTTTAAGCTTGGTTGAGTCAAAGACTATTTCCAAAGCAAAGTGTTTGTTTTGTTTTTCTGCTGCGAAGTATTATGAATCCATGAGTAGCCTTTTAGGGGGGCAGAATAAAGAGCTGTGAATACCTGGGATCTGCCTCCAAAGCTGCCTGTGTCATTTGATCTAATTTTGGTTGGAACTTGTGACATGCAGTGCAACAGCCCCTCCAGGGAGCTAAGCTCTACTCTTGGTTAATCCCAAACCACTTTGTAACTCAGAACAAACTGCTAAGAAAGGTGATGTGCTTTGGGCTGAGAAGGGGGGCTTATACTGAGGGAAGACACGGCACAGATGCGTTTTAGGACAAGAAAGTACATAAGGACGGGAACATAGGTACCATATGTCTGAGGAAAGGCCGCAGCAGATGCCAGGGAAAGAAAAGGCAGGAGCAAGCAGAGAGTGATGTGTCCCCACATACTTTATGGCCCTCGGTGGTCTGCGGGCAGTTTTCAACCAGATGAGTTGTCTTTAGTAACTAGTGATGAAGTCTTTTTCTTGTGTTCCTGTAGTCCCTCTTTGAATTCAGGTGAACTTTCACTACGCTGTATCCTGCAGCCAGGTGAGGAAAACCCGTCCAGTCCCCGCTGCCCCAGGCTGCTGTGTGCGGTGGGTTCGGGCTCCTCTCTCTGCCGCACGCCGGCGGCCCGTGCGCCGGCTCTCCCCGGCTCATGCCGCCGCGGCCCCTTGGCCTCGCCCCGCTCCGCTGGGCTCCCGCGCGCAATGTGTATTTTAATAAGAGAATTTAATGTCA
>JANHGB010042065.1:20659-55702 GCA_026283785.1 Coracopsis vasa
CTGCGGCCACGCCACACCCGCGCACGGCCCCTGCCGGGTGGAGAGCGGCGCTCGCACCCCTGTGCTATGCCGGGCTGCCGGGGCCGCGACCAGGCGAGGCCGCGGCTGCAGACACGGGCGTGGGGAAGGGGGGAAGGTGCGGGCGAGGATGGGGAAAAACGGGGCTGCAGGTGGGGCCGGTCAGATGTCAGCGTCCTCTTGCTGAGGGTGAGGGGACGACGGGCGGCCAACAGTTTCCTTTCCTTTGTAGGGTACGAAGGAGGGGGCTTTTTGTGCCTCTTCCAAGCAGCATAAGCTATGTGAAATCTGCCTTGTGCTTCCTCTGAGATACTCGGAGCTTGAGCTTTTCCCCTTGAGCCTTGTGAGTGCGGTTGTGGCATGGCTGTATGTTCTTCCCCCGAGTGCCCAACGCATCTCTGGCTGTGTGGATCCGGCTGGTGTCACAAAATTCTGTCTGAAATTTACCATGTTAACGTTTATCAACTGTGTGTGTGACTGAACGACTGTGGGTGTCCCATGTATCTCCAGACCTGTCATGTGAATTGCATCGTTTCCCCATGGCTCACTTGCTGGCTTTTAGTAGCAGCACTGAAAAATAAAATGTATGCTTTTACTTAGAGATGATTTATTTTCACGATTTATTCTAGTGCCTAAAGGGAGCCTATAAGAAATCTGAAAAGAGACTTTTTACAAGGGCACAGTGACAGGACAAGGGGGAATGGCTTTAAACTGTCAGAGAGTAGTTGTAGATTGGATATTAGGCAGAAGTTCTTCCCTGTGAGGGTGCTGCAGTGCTAGCACAGGATGCCCGGAGAAGCTGTGGCTGCCCCATCCCTGGCAGTGTTCAAGGCCAGGTTGGACCGGGCTTGGAGCTACCTGCTCTAGCGGAAGATGTCCCTGCCTGTGGCAGGGGGTTGAAACCGAATGAGCTTTAAGATCCTTTCCAACCCAAAATGTTCTAGATTTCTATGATTTTGTATAATGAAGTGATGTCCTAGCAGGTAATAGTTTAGTGTGGATTTTTGTTTTGCTCTTTTTTTTTTTTTTTCCATCTGCATACAGCTAATGTATTTTAGAACTTACTGTATACAAGCTGCTTTTCTTAGGGCAGAACCCTATTGTTAATGCTCTCTTCCCTTCACAGTGTACATAGGAGAGGCTTATATGCAATTGGTGAAGAATCTTTATCTGTTGTTTTAGACTTGTTTTTCATGTCACGTATCTAAGCTGATTGTTGCTTCATGGACTGTTTCGTTTGCTGTAGCTGGCACCATGTGCTCTCTATATATGCATATATGTACATATACGTACATGTGTACACATATGCATAGTGTCATGAGCTTGATCAGATTTGTAGATTAACAGTGTTCTATGGTGTCACTTCATAAGGAAACATGAAAGCTCTAAATATACTGAAATATATATATGAAATATATATATGAAATATATGTATGACATATATATATACTGGAATTGTTTGAATATACTGAAACTCAAACATACTGAATTCAATGCTCCTATTCTGGCTCTGTATAAACCACATCTTCTCTATCACATAAGGATGTGGGACTGCAGAGAACTCTGATCTCAGGGTTGAGTCTCGCATAATTATGGGAAAAAATATAGCAGACATTTAATCTGGAAAGGTAGATTGTATACCTGGTCAGCCTGCTGCTGCTTCCCAATATTCTAAGAGGAATCTATTAATTTTGTGTGAAAGATTAAAAGCTGTGCAGTGTTAATGGGCTACGGGACAGAAGGCCATTGCCAGTCTCCTGTATCCTTGCACTTAGAAGGAATTTGTTGGGTGGCTTTATCCACAGTAGTTGCCTCTCAAAATGAAACATTTTGGGGCTCCTTTTCTCAGTATAAACAAACTTGTATATGTTTGAAGCTTTCCTCTCTGCTCGTGTGTTCTTATTTAAATGTGTTGTGTGCATTTTGTTTATTGTCTGAACATGAAGGATAACCATGTTTTTGTGGCTGGGAGTATATAAGCTGAAGGGGAAGTGGGGGAATTGAAATTCTCTTCTGCAAGCTGTGTAAAGGATGTATTGATATCTAATTGTTAAATAAGAATAATAGGGATGTGAAGGCTTTGAGCTATTTTTGCTGAAGGACTGCTTGGCACAGTAAGAGTATAACACAGCATTTTGTTAATTCATTTAATCCTTGAGCTGAAAGATAGTTTACCAGTAAAAGCTTTTTTCTTCTGTTATTTCAGAATGGAAACGAATGCATATTAGTTATTAGGAAAGGATTCAAGTAGCCTAACTAAAAATCTCAGTTGGTTTCTGTCTTTAATTTACCAAATTCGGATAGTCATAACGTTCCTTTTCTGATGAAAACAGTGCAGGAGTGCTCTGCATGTTTCAAAGTATCAGTGATGACTGGAGGGCAACTGTTTTACACGTGGAAAAACTGCACATGAAATTAGGCTTTGCATTTTGGTAGTAAAATTAAAAGCATATCCGTTTAAATGCTTTTGTTTAAGACTGACTTTTAGTATTCCAATCTTTCTTGTTTTGGAATACAATGTAATTATTGTAATTATCATGGGGTAAAGAAGCACTTTTATCCCCATTTTTGAAATAAGTAATGGAGACAAAAATTACTTGTATTTCAGGAAGACTTGGTGGAGCAGGCATTTGAGTTCTGGTCATAGGTTGTTATGATGTCATTATACTCTGAACGCATCAGTCTTCATTTAGACACTGTACAGATACTCAATCTTTCTCTGTTTATATAACTTGAAATAATATTATCTTGCATGAGTATATTTTAGTTAAATGTAGGGTACGTTTGTCTATGGCTGATTTGACTCCCTGGTGTCACAAAGTCGTCATTTTGAATGCTGAGTACTGTGCTGGTTATGTTTTGTTCTCACAAGTACTCAGACTGAAAGTGCTGGCAGGTTTTCTTTCTTTCTGTCTCCTTGTAGTGGTTGACAGTCCTATGGAACAATCAGATCTAGCAGGTATTTTCTCTTCAAAAACATCTCAAGTAGCCCTCAGAAAATGAATCTCTACTTTCCTGCGGCTGCTGAAGTAACTGGCAGAGTGCTACTGCTGCTTTCTGTGCATCACAGTAACTTCATAGTAACCTTGTCATTTCTGAAGATAAAAAAACCCCAAAACTAGCCTGGAAGCCAGCGGCTATGGAATTTGCCAGTCACCAGCAAGCGTAATTGTGGCCTGGGAAATGGCCTTGACTGCCTGTTGTGACTGACCTGATGTCATCAGGCTAGTTGGGAGTATGGCCAGGTGGCTCAAGCAATCATATTCTCTGCTGGAAGCTAGAATTAATTTGCTGTTTAAAGAAAAGCCTACTATTTGTGAGTCTCTCTTAGCAGCAATGATTTTTTTTGCTGTCAGCACTGCGTGATACAGAAGCTTCATCCTCAAACATTTCCTTACAAATGCACGAGTTTATACAAGAAGTTTCATTTTCAGTTAGTTATACTGGGAGTACTTTGAGTCAAGAAAAGGATTTTGCAG
This sequence comes from Coracopsis vasa, assembly GCA_026283785.1. Taxonomy (NCBI): domain Eukaryota; kingdom Metazoa; phylum Chordata; class Aves; order Psittaciformes; family Psittacidae; genus Coracopsis; species Coracopsis vasa. Next base: position 24,157 of record JANHGB010042065.1, read on the forward strand.
TCTCCTATGCATTGCTGAGTTTCCCAATTTAAAATCATGATTGCTAGGAAGTACATCTTAATTATTGCTCTAGTTTTTACAAGAAAATGCCTGTTGCTGTGTCTTATTGTGGTTTGAAATATCATGACTTAGTACAAGTTAGCAGAAGTATATTTGGGGGAAAGTGGTAGTGGTAAGACCTCACCAGGGTTTTCAGCCCTTTTTCAATGCAAGCTCAGGCATCTTTCTTTCCTCAAACGGCTGGAATGGTGTTGATGCATGGGAGTGCCTGCTTCTCAGCTCCTTTTGGTGACTGGATTTTGATGTGAACTGTCTTCTAAATTGTCAGCTTTTCTTTCGGTATACTTTTATGCATCTGAAGAAATAATGGATTAAATTGATTTCTCTGCTGAATAGCAGTGCTAAACTTGTATTTTTCCTCTGCTTAGCTAAGTTTTGTACAGCACCCAGGGGTATAAGAGTTTACATTCACAGTGATAAGGGTTTTGTACTTTTTTATGCACATAAGGACAAAAGAGCAAATAAATTTGATTGCTTCTCAAAAATAAATTTGCCCTCCTTCTGTCTGTCTCCCAAGACATTTTTTGAGTGACCAGTTGTGACCAGCTGAAAGCATGGAGTTATATTGGTTTCAGTAGTAGACCTGATAGTGAAAAAAAAATCCTAAAGGAACCTAAAATGATGTAGGAAGACTAAATTTGGAAGAATATTGGTAGAACCTCAGCATGGATTACCAAATATTATAAAGCTAGGTGGAATTCAGTGTTTGGGGAAAAAAGTTGATAGTTGGCTGCAGATTTGATCTGAATTAGGTAGGATACCCATAATTTGGTTTCCATATGCTGAGCAGAAGGCTAATACAAGAAGGAAAGATAGTTGAATGTTGTGACCAGTGGAGACAGATGTTTACCTAATCAATTAATATTATTGTGTGTTTCATTTTAATGTTTTTCATGAGTGAAGAACTATATGCTATAGCTGCTGTTCTTGCTTGCTCTTGCTGGTGTAGCTCCTTTTGGTTGTTGTCTTGCTGTTCCAGATCTGTAGGACACCATGGCTTATTTTTTCTGCGTTATTTTACTGTCCATCTCCTATTATCCAGCACCTCTCCTTTTTTAATTGCTTTTTTCTGCTTCTAATGCCTCTTTTTTGTCTCTTTAGTTTCAGTTCTTTATTAATTTTTACTAATTTCTCTGAAGTGTCAGTGTTTTCTAATTTATCCTTTTCCTTCTCCATGACTGATTTGTGTAGTCACATTCATCTCACATCTGCCATGACACTGTGTATAGGCTGAGTGTATTGGCCAAAAAGAATATTTGAGGAACATTGTCTTGCACAGTGATCTACAGTGCTTTTTGGCATGAGTAAAATATTGAACAAATAACTCTTTCAGGCAACATTATGTCCTATTACCATTGCTTTTAGCTGCCCTAGTTTGCCCTGGCCATGAGTAATACAGAACAGCTTGCAGGTTTTGCATTGTTCGCATGTTTTCCATTGTTGGCCTGTGACAAGGCAGGATTTTAATTAATTGTATATGTTCCTGGTTTCTAAATTAACCTCTCAAGAAAAAGGCTGTAAATGTTGTTTGGAGCCCTCATACCTGCTGCTGAATTCTATATATGCAACCTTCTATGAGAAAATGAAAGCAAAATCAGTTTTCTTTTAGTTGCACTTTCAGATTGTAAAACTTTAATAAGGATTGCAAAAGTTGCTGCATTCTAACAGTTGGTAGCGTGAGAAGCATGATTCTTTCTGGGACCTTCTGTCTGCTTTGTAAGAAGTATGAAGGACTGGAATGATCAAAATTTCAGGTAACACATAATTTTATGGTATGTTGAGAGCTGTTAGGACTGGAACTCAGCAAAACCAGGAAACAGTAATTCTATTGCACAGAGTCAAGGTAAATCTGTATCTTGAATTCCACCTTTAGCTCTGGAGTCATGCAGATGAACATACAGATGCATATACTGATGCTGCAAGTAGGTCATTACATCAATATAGGTAATCATATAGCAATAGAGGAACTAGGAAAAAGACAAAGGAATATGATATAAGTGATTTGAGGTCTGCAGGGCTTCTGTGGAGAAAAGCTTTGGTTTCAGTTGATACTGCAGAGGACAAAGAAAATAACCACATTTTATGTGTGTCATAGTTGTGTTAGAGTTGGACAGAATATTGAGATAATAATTTAGTATACTTAGATACAGAATAAAGACTTCGGTTTACTGGTATGAATGTAACCTTTATTTGAATTAACAAAATAATTTATAAGGGTTCCAGGTGCTGTGCTACGAAGCTAAATTGTTGCAACTTTGAAGAGATTCCATTTGTGTAATGGATTTGTACTATTATCATCACAGTGAAGCAGTAAATAGAAACATATTGCATCAGGTTTTCAGTCATACTTCAAATAAATTAACTGGTTCAGACCCGTGATCAGCTGTGTATACAGAACTGCTGCTTTCTTACAAACTTATCTAAAATAACATCCCAGAAAAAAAGAAGCTTTTGAGTACTAAGTCTCACTTGCAGTGAATGAATTGAATTAAATTCTCCATAAGCTGTAGAATTACCTGATGTTTCTGTTTGTGAAATCTTTCTTGAGTTTTGTGTAAGCCACAAAACATTTGATTTTTCTGGCTCACCCACAGAAATGAGTTCTCATTGTTTCAAAAGAAGATTAAACTACTTGTAGCAATACCAGAGCTGTAGTGCGCTCTGGCTGCCCTCTGCTTCACTCTTCAATGTTGGAGTCCTTTTCAGAAAGCACCCAGGTGATACCATGCTTGAAGTACCTCCAGTACTCTAGGACCACTCATGTTGAAAATAGTAAATAAAGCTCCTGTGAACTTGAGAAAGATCTCTGTTAGTGAACACATGCTTGATAACTCTGTCCTTTAGAAATACACAAATCTGCTTATTTGTTTGGCAAATTTGTTGAAGTTATACTTTTCTTGCGTTCTGTTTAGAAAATGTCTGTACCTGTATCCATTGGGTAAAGGTATTATAACCTTATGGTGAGGCAGTAAATAGAATTCAGGCGTGCAAAGTGCACGAGTTCTTTGTATGTTCTTTAGTTTTGGTGTTTCCTGCCTTTGATTTGACTGTACAGACAGGCAGCTTCTTGTTTTACAAACTTTTGTAATGAGGCTCCCATAAAAACAGTTAAATGTAGTCAATATCTCCTGAAAGGTTGCTGAAATTGCTAATTGCGGAGAGGAAGGGAGTGAATGAGTGCTTGTGTCATTTATATTTCCTCTGAGAAGACTTCTGATTTTTAGGACATGCAATGTTTGCAGCTTTATAGGTGCATGTTTTCTATCTGATTTCCACCTTTCTTTAATTTATCGCAGCCATCTTTCTCATAGATCTATTCACAGGACCTTCTCAGTAATCTCCCACCTCAACTACCCCCAAAATCTAATCCCTAGAGGGGGGCTTCCTGTTTACTTACATTAGGATGAATTTATCAGCTGTGTGGAGGCAGTTCTTGGGTGACAAATTCAAATATCTCCCATAATTTCCAAGCTAACATAGGAAGGGAAGAATTTGGAAATTCCTTCTGGGAAGTTGTGTATACATTCTGCGCAGGGCCAGTCTTTCCTGCTAAGCACAGAAAAAGGATCTTTATGACCTTACGTGCTTTGACCTTCAACCCCATATGAAAGTATTTTTTTTATTATTATTGTTGTTGTTGTTATTTCCACCCCTTGGAATGTAGAAATATTTACTGCACTTTCCAAATTCTGAAGTCCATTTGACTGTCTTGAAGTTGAGAACTTCTGTTATTAACCTGTTCTGCAGTGGTTTTTCCTGTCTAATGAGCTGTTCTTGTATTTGAAGTTGATTAAAGCTGTCCCACTTACCTCAAAGTGAGAAGATGTAAAACTTCTTGGTTTCTGGAAGCTGTAATAAAAATATGAAGAAAATTAATTCTTGGGGATTTGACATTCTTCACATCTGAGGGAGCCAAATAGATTTATGAGAACTGTTTTGTGTTTGCTTTGTTTCCTTTATAGAAAAATCTACATTTTTCCATAGACAGTCGTGGTAAGACAGAGGTGATAAGTTGCTGGAAACACTTACTTCACAGTCCCATTTTACCTTTTTTGTGGCACATGATATGAGCACAAAAATACATTTTCCCTAATTTTATCTATAATTTCACTTTGATGTCAACTATGTTTTGAAAGAATTACTCCACTTTTGAAAATAAAGAATTGTTACACAGAAATTACTTGTGCTTGAGATTCATATACATGAAATACTGAGATATTTATAGTAAATACCAAAAAATACATATTTGGTATATGTAAGGAAGATACTGAAATGCAGTGGAATACTGATTTTGCTATATCTTCTAGTCAGTTTTGCATCAGGGTATTGCTCATGCAGTGAGTGGCTTGGTATTATATATATAAAATAAACAAGCTGGGCTTAATTGCAACATCAGGTTCCTGAGTGTTTAAAGTGCTATTGGGACAGAGAGAAGAGCAGTATTTACGGTTTGATCACTTCATCATTCACTTCCGTTTTGCGAAAATAACTTGTAAATTCAGTCACATGCATCTCCAGTCTCTTATCTTATTTAAGATCCAGGGATGGTTCTTACTTCCTTAGAAAATACGCAATTTTCCTCAGTAAAAGCATTTGCTATTTTGCCTATTTCATTAGGGATATAAACTTAGTATTAATTGAAAGCTTGTTTGTTCAATAGTCTGTTGTACTTAATGATTACTTGCAGCAGGCCTTTCAGATTTTAATACGTGTGGTTTATTAGTTATTTTAGGCAAGCTTACATCTCAAAAATGAATGTTTTAAGTAATGTGTAAGAAGTAGCTGATGGTTTCAGGCTGAATTAATTCCTTGTTAAGAAAACCAAACTTTTTAATAACACAGAATACATTCTTTAAAAATATTTGCTAGGCCACTAAAGATTGTATTATCACCTTGAAATGCAACAACTTTCTTCTTTTCTATGTATTTCAATTCAAGAGAATATCTTAAATTATTATTATTATTAGCATGTACTGTGTCTTGCTGACAAACACTTGCAGGCTCTTGGATTTGTGTTGGCTTTTTTCCCCTAGATTCATCTAACGCTAATCCAAAACCTCTTTGAAATCATCATTTAAGTAAATAGAGGATCAGAAGTATGTAGAAAAAGGGGAAACTGAAGTTGTTGTAGATTTTCATTCTCTCAGTTCTTGGCCATGCGGGAAATGTATGCCAACCATTTAAGTATTATAATGTCACAGTGCTTAGAATTGCTTGGAAGTTGATTTATTTGAATTTGCAATGCAGCCTATTACCTTCTTTTGATGCTTACTAATTACTGCAAGATATGAAGACTTCCTCCTGAGCTTAGAATTTGAGTGGTAATAGCACTAGATAATTTGTATGTTTGGTGTGTGTTCGTTTGTTTACATCCTGGGGAAATCCAGAAGCACATCAGAAGTAACTAGTTTGTACTTGTGTGCTGGAAAACACGGAATCTGAAATGCAGGGGGATGATCATTCACTGTGCAGTGAGATGTAGCTTTGGAAGTTGCAGGTTTGAGTGCATTTTAAGTGGTGAAATGATAAAAGGAAAAAAAAAAACCCAACCTTTATCTATACTGCAGGTAAGTTCTATGTTTCTTACTACATTAGAATAGAGCTCTCTTAAGCATATTTTGTTATTTAAATGTGCTACTCTCCTCTTAGCTCAGGAAAAAGCCCCCCTTGAACATGATGGTTTTGTTTTTGCAGGTTTCATCTTACAGTTCTTTCCTTCTCATTCCCTTTCATATGATGTAAGAGAAACAGCAGCAGTTAGTGTCCCAGTTGAAGTGAAAAGTAACTAACAGCTTTGTCCTACAGCTTGCAAATATTCCAGTAGAATATTTGGTGAATCTGAGCCTTTTCTTCAGTTCAGTTGTGAAGTCTGCAGCCCTGTTACTCACAGTGCTATTAAGCATCATTTCCCCTGCCAAGTTTTAACAGTAGTTTCCAAGAGGGTGGTGGACAAATGTCTTTTCTTCACATTCTGTTCAGCAGCAGTTCGTTCTTTCTAGAGCTGCCAATAGTTTGCCAATCTGTAGGTTTTTGAATCTTCCCTGCTCTTGTTAATGAAAAGCACTTTCTTGGCAAGCATAAAGTTGGATCAGAAATACCCAAATTCTTTTGTACAAAAAATGTTTGTAAGGAATGCAGTTGACCTTTGGCCTTGCCCTGGGTTTTGCTAAATATAGTCTCAGGCTTGTATCTTTGCTTTACTTTCACTCATGCTTCTTGTTTACTCCTGATGTAACACAGTTTCATCGGCTGTGCTTAGTGTTTCCACTTAAATGTGTTCCTGAATTATTTGTTTCTCTGAGTCAACTCTTAGGCAGAGGTTTTCTGCATTGGTTTCTAAGTTTATAACAAAGAACCTTGGATTCTGAGTTGGGAAACAAGGGCTGAAGGCAGTCTTAGTTACCTTCACATTTATTCTGCTGCAGCTCTAGTTGCTGCCACTGCTATTATGAGAAAAATTTTACATCCAGGATACATAGAACTTGTTTTTTAGGGTTTCATATCTTCATTTTGTCCTAACTGTTCCCTAGAGTAAGCTTTTGAAATAGATGTTAAAATTGGTAATGCTTTCTTGTAATGCTTGTTCAGCTATGAGTTTTAAGTCCATTTTAGTTCACTTACTGATCACCAACAGTAAAATATATGTGGGCATTTACTCCCCCAAAATGGCTATTTGCTTAACAGGAACTGTGGTTCTAAAAGATATGACAAATGATCTGTGCTGCAAATTCTCACTAGTGACTTCTTTTTCATTTTTCTGAGGAGGTGAGGAAAACAAGGGCTAAGGAAAGGAGAGCTGGGCTTTTGTCCTTCGTGTTTTGTCAGTGGGACCAGATTTTTCTCTGCCTGGTGCAGGACAGACACACTTTTATATAAAGAAAATAGCAAAACTTTGTCTAATAATTCTAAATTAAAAATGTCTGGAAATGATCCTAGATTTTTGAACCATGGAGGGTTGTTCTATTAGAATAGAAATCCCAGAAAGTTCTGAGAACTTGGAGGGTGGAACTTTGAATTAAAAACATTTTAAGTGTTCCAGTGTTGAAATACTTTTCTAAAGCTGATGCTATACATTCAGTTTGGTTTAGGTTTGTGCTGCTGCTGCTGAAAGTACTTCCTTTCTCCACTTCTTGTCACATGTTTCTGCCTTCTCTCCTTGTGCTTGGCCATGTGATCAGCTTGTTCAGGAAGTTGGTGGGGCTCCATGGGGGCCCATGCTGCAGAATTGGTACCTTGCACATTGTCAGTTGACCTTGGAGTGGTTAGATGTAGTAAAACATCAGTGAGGATATTCACATGCTCTTTCAAAGGCAAATGCGTTTTATCTTTTTTTGCCTGTATTTGAAATGAAATGACCTTGCCCATGCTCCGAGGCAGTTACAAACTTCATATTTGTGGTCCTCAGGCAATGAGCTGGAGGAAATAAACCCTACCTATGAACCATGCTGGCCATTGCTGTCTAGCTTCTGGTTAACTTCAGTGACATGTAGTTGCTGTGCTTGTGATCTACGCAGAGATGGTCTCTATTGTTAGGAACGCATACTGGGGGAAGGTGAAAATCATGTCAGTTTTCAGGAAAAGCAGCAGTATTTGTAACTTGGAGGTACCTGAGCAAGTTTTGTATTTCCAGAATGAGGAATAGCTGGTGTAAGCATAATACAAAGCAGATAAATGAGTCTTTTTCCAGGGAGCTGATTAGTGTAGCTAGGTTCTCATGTATGCACAGAATCACAGACTGATTTGGGAGGCTGAGCTGTTGGTGTGTTTCGTAGTGTTAGTAATCAGAAGGTGTGTCTGGACTGAAATACATAGAATGCACATTACCTCTGAACGGCGGTTCACAGTTGCGGCTCCAGTTTTTCTGTGGGAGACATATGCAAGGGTTTTCTCTGCTGAAATGCAACTCAAGTTACTTGGGCAAGGCTCACTGAGGCTCAAGGAAGGCTTTTGGTGAAGGTGCTGATCTATTTTAGAGAAAATTTGGCTGGAAAAGCAGCTGCCTAACAGCACAGAATGTGCTTTTTTGGCTGGCAAACTGGAGGAAAAGTTCTATTGTAGTTATCTGATTTTTATTTTTATTTTTTTTTAAGCGTGAAATATCAAGAGGAAGAGAGAACAAGTTGCATTATATATTATCAGTTGCACTACAAGCGTTACTGCTGTAGTAAGCACATCCTGTCACTAGATGGCAGAGAGATTTCCTCCTCCCCACTGCCCACCTTCGAGATTTAGTTTTAAGCTAGCCGAAATAAGGCCCAGACTACTCAAGAACAAAAACCTCCCCCTCAGAATACTATATTACTTTTTAGTGAAATTGTAATACAATAGAACTTGAAGGATCGAAGAAGAGAAACTCATCATTCAGAACCTGTGTAACCCATGATTAGTGATTATACAACAGGAGTCAAACAGATATGGTTTGTACAATAGGAGGTCGAGCATTTGTGGGGGGATACTTTAAACAGCACTTCTTTTAAAAATAGCAGTTTGAAAACACTCTTTTGCTTTGAAAAAGTCTTCTTGCATATTAAGCTACGTTAGCTTGACAAAATGTACAGTTGACATCAAGAATCCTCTTGGAGAAACTGGAGTTCTAAATCCTGTTGGTATTAAAGTTACTAACTCAAGTGTCTCTTTGGGAGTAGAGTGTTTATTTATTAATTTAAAACAAAAATGTCTCGGACTTAGCCTCAGTAGAAGCCTGGCCTCAGCTGGTTGTGCTCAGCTTGCGTTCTTGTAAGATAGTTTTCAAACTCAGTGTTTGTTTCTGGAATTAGGTTTTTTTTTGTCATGTTATCAATACTGTTACTTTTGCAGTACTTGAACACTGTATAAAAGATAAGTAAGAAATGTTGTTGATTTTAATGACTTCATTGTTATTTCACATGCATGAAGTTCATGTGGCTTATGTTTTTGCTGTTGAGTTCAAGAGTATTTTACTGAAAATACTGTGTTTATGAGGGTAAAAATGTTAAGCAAAATAAGAGCAAGAAATTATTTGATTGAGAGGCTGAGATTTGAATAGAGAAATTTAAGGTGATAAATAAGTATCTTAAATCCAGTTGCAAAGAACTGAAATATGCTGCTTGGTTGCAAGTAAGAGATTAGACAGTCTTTGAAATCCATGGGGCATGTATAAATATGAAATACTCATTGCACATTCTGTATATACTCTTCTATAGATTCTATAGATTTCCTGACTCATGCCAGGATTCTGATCCAGAGCTATGAATGCGATCTGGCAATGAAGGCCTCAGTTCATTTTTAAGTAGCTGTAAATTTTTTGGGATACTTTTAAGTATCCCAGAAGATAGTTATTCTAAAACTGTATTGCATTCCCTTTTTTTAACCTTTAAGTATTGGCAGACCAGCAAGATGAAAGGAAAAACTGACAAGTGGATTGAAAAGTCTTATGATGCATACAGCAGCAAGGTTATCTGTATGTATCAGCTGTCTGTATCAGTGGTAGTGTGGCCAGCAGGACCAGGAAAGTGATAATCCCCCTGTACTGGGCACTGGTGAGGCTGCACCTTGAGTCCTGTGTTCAGTTCTGGGCCCCTAACTATAAGGAGGACATTGAGGTGCTGGAGCGGGTCCAGATTAGGACAATGGAGCTGGTGAAGGGCCTGGAGCACAAGTGTGAAAAGGAACAGCTGAGGGACCTGTGGGAAGGAGGCTAGTCTGGAGAAGAAAAGGCTCAAGGTTTTTGCTCTCTACAACTACCTGAAAGGAGAATGGAGCCAGGAGGGGGCTCGTGTCTGATCCAAAGTAAAAATTGATAGGACAAGAGTAAACAGCCTTGTGCTGCGCCGGGAAGGTTTAGACTGGATAGTAGGGAAAATTTCTTCCCCACAGAGTGCTCCGACATCAGAACAGGCTGCCCAGGGCAGTGGTGAAATCACTGTCCCTGGAAGTGTTTAAAATTTGTGTAGATGAGGCCCTCAGTGATGTAGTTTAGTGATGAACTTGGCAGTGCTGGGGGAATGGTTGAACTTGATGAGCTTAAAGGTCTTTTCCAGCCTGGTTGATTCTGTGATTCTAAGGTATGTGAACTAGCTTGGATCTTGTAAAAAGAGTGTGACTGTATCAACACTGGTGCTGTGCTTGAGCTAATAAGCCTTTCTAAGTAGCTATCCTAATGCAAGCTTTGCTTCTATCTCAGCTTAGTCTCACATAGGCCAACATTTGCGGACCGTACAAACACCAGATTTGGCTGTCTTTGGGAGCCAGTGCATATGCTGATGGTTTTGGTTAGAATAACTTTTTGAAGAATACTAATATCTTGCATTTCTGAGCTTTAGACAATATGTGTAGTACAGGAGTTCTACTCATTACTTTATTCTTGGGAGAATACTGTCAAATCTGTTTCCTTGGGTTTTGGTCTGTGGAATTTCTTGTTATTACAGGAGAGATGTGGCTGTTCAGCAGTTAACATTTTTTTTCAGAGTAGCTACCTCATTAGGTTAAAATGCAATTCCACAGTACTTAGAAGAAGGCATGACAAAGAAGGAATGCCATGCATTGCTGGGTTGATTTGGAGTGGTCTTCCCCATAAATCCTCATCTGTGTGTGACAGAGCAGTCACTGAGACAGCACTGGGCACTTCCTAAATAAATAGTAAATACTTGACTATTCTCAAGTATTGCAAAATTGGAAGAAATTTCATTTTGTGGTCTTGCTGCAGATTAGTTAGGATTTATTTTTGTTATAAGAATCTCTTCAGGGAAGATCTTTTTGTTAACCTGAAATATTTTCTTAGAAGAATGACAACACGAGGCTGGAAAAATTCTCTGTCTTGTATATCAGAAGTTACTCTATTCCTTTTCAGAAGGGTTTGCTATTTCCATTAGAAACTTATTACAGAATTAAATGGGGAACAAACCTCTAAGTTTCTCAGTTTAAATGCATTTGTGATTGCTTCATACCCATTTGTTCTTATGTCAATGTTCTCCTTTTGCTTACTTAGCCACTCCCCCCACCTTTTTTCTCTGCTGTATTTTATAGATCAGATTTCATTTTATTTAGTTTTTATTCTTTATATGTTTATTTTGATTTGCTATACTGACAAGCCACACTTATAGTCCGACTTTGAGGCTAGTTTCTCTGTTAGGGTAGATGAGAGGAATAATCTTTTTCTCTGCATGATCCAGCGTCAATTTTTCATGAGTTCATGACAGAAATCCAGTTGCTTAACCCAGTTGATCAGCATTTTACACAACTGTGTCAAAATGCTTCCTTTCCCTAACCTTCCCAACCGTTCTGGAAGTGCTTGTCAATGCTCCTCAGGATTGTATTTTCTTTCATGATGACTCATTCTTCTGTGATTTACTAAGTTCTTCTACTATTGAATCTCCAAACAATAGATTCTCTACTTACTGGAGAACCTTTTATGCCGTAATTGTAAAAGCTTGCGTGTTTTACCATGGAATTTCAAGCTATTGATCATACTACTTACATACAGTTCTTCACACGTGACATGCTGATCTACAGTGATAGAGGTGCCTCTGTACTTTGTGTTGTCATTGTTTTACCAACTTATTAATCACAATACTTCATTGTTGGTTTCAAGATAGAGAAGCTCTCTCAAAACTTTAACTCAAACCTTAATTTTTGAAGTAGTTTATTACAGTGTCATTTGTTTTTTTTAATGGTTTCCACTTGCATGTTTGAGTAGTATGGTTGAGAGGTTTGCGGTGGCTGAGTATCAGGGAAATACAAGGCTACTTACTTTTTAAAAAGGATTATTAGGATCTGTCATACTGTGAGTAACAAGTTCTGTAGATAATATTGTATACCCACTTACAGGTGGTTTTTCATCTCCAGGACTGATGGCAAAGGAGTAAACCAACATGGCAGCTATGGTCCCGCCTGTGAAGCTGAAATGGCTTGAACATCTAAACAGCTCCTGGATCACAGAAGACAGTGAATCTATTGCAACAAGGGAGGGAGTTTCTATCTTGTACGCTAAGTTAGTCAGCAATAAAGAAGTAGTGCCATTGCCCCAGCAGGTTCTGTGCCTCAAAGGACCTCAGTTACCAGATTTTGAGCGGGAATCACTATCTAGTGATGAACAGGACCACTACTTGGATGCCCTTCTTAGCAGCCAGCTGGCACTGGCGAAGATGGTATGCTCAGACTCTCCATTTGCTGGAGCACTTCGAAAACGTCTTCTTGTGTTGCAGCGTGTCTTCTATGCACTTTCTAATAAATATCATGACAAGGGTAAGGTGAAACAACAGCAGCATTCACCAGAGAGCAGTTCTGGATCCACAGATGTGCATTCTGTCAGTGAACGTCCAAGGTCAAGTACAGATGCACTCATAGAAATGGGGGTTCGGACTGGATTAAGCTTGTTATTTGCACTGCTAAGACAAAGTTGGATGATGCCAGCGTCAGGACCTGGCCTCAGTCTTTGCAATGATGTTATCCATACTGCAATAGAAGTTGTAAGCTCTTTGCCACCTTTATCTTTAGCAAATGAAAGCAAGATTCCACCAATGGGGTTGGACTGTTTATCACAAGTAACAACATTTCTTAAAGGAGTAACAATTCCAAACTCTGGGGCAGACACTTTAGGTCGTAGATTAGCTTCTGAATTGCTTCTTGGTTTGGCTGCCCAACGAGGTGCCTTGCGATACCTCCTTGAATGGATAGAAATGGCTTTAGGTGCTTCAGCTGTAGTGAACACCATGGAGAAAACAAAGTTGCTGCAAAGTCCAGAAGGGATGATCAGCTTTGACTGCTTTATGAGCATATTAACACAGATGCGACGATCTTTGGTGGGTATACCAGCTTTGATTTTTTTCTATGTTGCAGATGTAGTTGCATTCTTAACTTTAAATAGTTTCTCAACACTGAATGCCAGTTTGCTGAGCAGTTTGCTTAAAATGTTTAAAAAGGGGTTTGTTATGTGAAATGTTTTCTTCCAGTATTTCCTGCATTACCCACTGTCTCTTTCTCTCCTTTGCTGCCCTCCCATTTCCTTGTAGGCAAAGATGAAACACAAAAGCTATCACTGTGTTGTCACTTCTGGTGTTATGCTTTAACTTCATGAAAAGAATCAAGGATGTACTTGATCCACTTTAAATTTAAGTTCATAGCAAAAAAGTGAGAAAATATGGAACCATTATAAGCTGGATTTGCTTAGAAATCCAAGTTTTGCAGTCTGCCTTGTTTCCTAGTCGAAGCTACTTCTACTGCATGTTCTTGCTCTCCAGCTAGCCTGGACTTCTAAAAATTATTATTAGTCATTTTTCAATAATAATCTCTTTAAATACAAATGATGTGCCTTGCAGAAAAATGTTTAGGAGAAATTAAGCTCAGGTATTTTCACAGAAATGGCTAAATAAGAATGTTTAAGTAGCACTTGTCACATTTTTGTTATCCCAGGGTATAGGCAGATATCGCAGCTCAGGGGAAAAAGGTAGTGTACTTATGCTTATAGGAAAAGCTTTAATTTTGCACAGCTATCAGAACAAATCCCTAATGTATTTTGTACAGGTGCACTGTTGCTGCATCCAGGTTTTTTTTTCTCATAATAACAACATTTAAAAATTGTAGGGATCATCTGCTGATCGAAGTCAATGGAGAGAGCCAACTAGGACATCTGATGGCTTATGTTCTCTTTACGAGGCTGCGCTGTGTTTGTTTGAAGAGGTATGTCTTGAAATGAGCCCTGACTTGAGGTAACTAGTTTCCTTCCTTCTCACACCTCTGATTGTTATGTGCGTGTGTGTATGGTCCAGTCTCTGCTGAGTCATTCTGGAGTAGAAGAAGAGGACAAAAACTGGTGAATAACTGAGATGTAGAGAAACAAAGTAGTTTGGGCAACCTAATGATATGGTGATGGGCAATTTACGTTTTAAGCAAAGAATCATTGAGGGGAAATAAAAGTTGCATTAAAAGTTGTGACTATATGGAAAGAAATGAAAATGCTACTGTGTAACAAATCTCTTTTTTAATAGGTTTGTCGAATGGCATCAGACTATTCAAGGACATGTGCCAGCCCTGACAGCATTCAAACGGGGGATGCTCCCATTGTATCTGAGACCTGTGAAGTATATGTTTGGGGTAGCAACAGCAGTCATCAACTGGTAGAAGGAACTCAAGAGAAAATACTTCAGCCCAAGCTTGCTCCAAGTTTTTCTGATGCACAGACAGTGAGTAACACCTATAGTGGTATACTGTGTAACATTTAACAGCTTCACAGTTGTAGCATAAAATTGGAAACTAGTACTTTATTTCTGAGTGTCAAGTTGTAATCAAGATATAATGCTCAGCACTAATCACACAAGTTATTTTATTGAAAGAATCTCATTACTTTTATTGATGGCTGGAAAAACCACTCCGTTTTGTTTTTATTGGCACACAGAGATCAATATCATATAAAAAGAACAATTGAATTACCTTAACTTGCTATGAAATGCATTTGCAGAGACAAATTTGTTTGCCTCTAGTTTTTGTGGGTTTTTTTTTGGCTAACTGCTGGCACAGCAACCTTAATTAGCTTTCTGAAAATCCAAATACAGAGTGCTCTTTCTGCTCTCAGTCGCACATTTTGCAATTGCAACTGAGCGCTTTTAGTGATGCGTGGCACAGAATATAACAGTTTGCTTTTCTGTTGCTATCCTGGCTTTGCACTGTTGACTTAAGTAAAAGCATTTTTTTGGCCCCTAGACAATTTAGGTGCATACTCTGAAATTGTTTCTGTTGACATTACTGTCTGTTTTATATGGCAGTGGACTGCAGGACCAGGCATCATAAAGTATGTTTATGTATTCAGAAAACTTTGTTAACACAGACCCCTAATACATAAGAATGGAATGAGCCATCTCAGTGGGTTACGCTTTAAATAGTACTGCATACACCCATGCAACAAATTCATGTCATTTCCCATGGGGATAAAGAATCCTTTCTTTAGCTTTCATCAGTGATCTTGTAGGATTTGTCTGTATGAAGAAGGTAATTCCCAGTAAATAGGGCTGTCACAGTGCAGCCTAATGCCTGCTTTCACGCCATTTTATGATGTGCGCATGCAGTGTTTTTATGCTTCAGATTTGAACCTGCTTTGAACTTACAGTGTGTTGAGTCCTATGGCAGGTTATTTCAGGATTGCTGTTAGGTCATTCTCCAGCTCTGTGCTGACTTTCCAGCAGAGACAGTTCTTACCTTCAGAAAAACTTTTTGTTTTATTTCTTGGTGTTTATGTAATTAAAATACATAATCTCAAAACAGTGTGGATTTAGGTAATATTACCACTTGAGCCTGGTTAAAATTAAGCAAAACCTGCAGTGCTTTATGAAGCTGTTGCTTTGTCTTTTTAATCTTAAGAAGTTAAGGTATCTTCAAAGATTGTCTATCTCCATCCAGGCGGCTTGGAGATCTGAAGGCAGCTTGAGTTCTGTAGTCTTTAGAAGAAATACAAATAAAACGGGTTCTTTTCTTGAGGAAAAGAATGTAAACACTGATTAGATTTACTCATATTTTTCAAGAGTTTGAATTTTACTGCTTGCTGAGGACCGAATTTCCCTTAATTTTTACATTATGTTATATGAAAGGGTTATGTAAAGCAACCTCTCATTCTGTTTAAAAATACAGACTTCTGGATCCATATGAGAATTCTACATTTATCTAATCTTTCTTTTTTACTTCTTTAACCTTTCTGTTTATAGATTGAAGCTGGACAATATTGTACCTTTGTTATTTCTACGGATGGTTCTGTTAGAGCCTGTGGTAAAGGCAGCTATGGGAGACTGGGACTGGGTGACTCCAATAATCAGTCGACATTGAAAAAATTGACTTTTGAGCCTCATAGGTCTATTAAAAAAGTGTCATCTTCCAAAGGATCAGATGGTCACACTTTAGCATTTACCACAGAAGGGGAAGTCTTCAGCTGGGGTGATGGTGACTATGGAAAACTGGGACATGGAAATAGTTCAACTCAGAAATATCCCAAACTTATTCAGGGTCCTCTGCAAGGAAAGGTATGTTTTGAATAGTAGAGCACCTGGTTTTATTCTGTTCATTGTGATGTTGTGTCAAAATTGAAACATACGAAATCTGAAGTAAAAGTTCTGTCTTGTTTCTAACTCCTCTTTGAAGCTGGGTCTGCTTTCAGCAGTGCACTAAACTCACAGTTGCCTTTAGGCATGTGGTTTCGACAATGGCATTGTCACTAAACCTTCTCGTAAGTCTTAAAATCGGCTCATGTGCTTTTGCTGAGCTGCAGTGACATGCCAGGAGAGGCTGCGTTTGTTAGCTGTAACTTTAGGACTTTTCATATTCAACTTTACAGCGTCTTAATTTGAGAAGTGGCTTTGTATTATCCTACAAGGCCTTCTCTTCCATATCTGTCTGCTTTGGCCAGTGTTCTAAACATTTGCTGATACTTCTTTTGCTGCAGTAAGATTAGGATATCATTCTGTTAAATTTGTTTGATAAATAAATTGTGACCAGTTTTATATATGACCTTGTTTCTTTGTGTACTGATTTCACTTAGCAAATACTAAATGGAAAAAATTGCAGAAATTAATTTGCATGTGTACTTGTTCCACGCGAGCAAACAAGTGGATTTTACATAGCCTGCTTTTAAAACTCGACTTTTGTAAGCTTTCAGACTTGCTCTTCAATTTCTGTCAAAACTTGCTTTTCATTTTTGGATGTCGTGTAGGTTGTTGTGTGTGTGTCAGCTGGGTACAGACATAGCGCTGCTGTTACAGAAGATGGAGAGCTGTATACGTGGGGAGAAGGAGACTTTGGAAGATTAGGTAATTTTAAAGTTCCATGGGATGCTTTTGAAAGAATTCCTGTGTCTGGTAATGACAGTACACGTGTATTTGCCTTGTTCTTTTATTGTCTCTTCTAAATGCACATTTGTACACAGGTGTGTGCATGTAGGTGACTGTATTAAAACTAGTACAGATACTCTTAAAATACTTTAATGCAGTTAATACTACAATTATCCTACTTTATTAAATTTTTATTTGTGGCAAAAGTTGCCTTCATTCATAAGACTGTGTGTGATTGCCACTCCCATCTGAATTTAAAGAGCAGGCAATGAACTGGCATTCTAGATAAACATGATCTAGTGATGGTAGAATGGTTCTTGGAACAGTCATGAATAACTGGCTAATAATATCAAGGATCTGATTCTACTGTGATATTCGTAAGGATACTTGACATTAAGATCCAGAAAGGCTTTATGTCCTTTTAATATATCTAAAAAGTTACATTTAACTAAAACAAACCCCACAGTATTTCTGATGGCTTAAAGTTTACTTGTCTATTTCATCATCTTTGCTGTACAGCTGGTATGCCTATTACAAGCCCACCCTTCTCTAGCAGGTTCAGTTGAACCAACAGATCTTGCTTGGAAAATTGTCTCAAGTTGGACTTCAGTTCCTTCTTGCTATTAGTTCCTTTCTGCTGTCTTTGCTTTGAATGTCATGATCCCCAAGTAGAGGGAGGGGTAAAAGCAGGTAATGGACAGGGGCAGAAGATGTGGATGATATTCTACAAGTTACACTGTCAGTTTTTCAAGGTAATCAGTAGAAAGAAGTGGTGAGCCTTTCCCTGCTGTTAAGAACAGAACGCTGGCTTAGAAGTTTAACCTACAGTTTTTTGGGGGAATTGTGGAAACTTTC
Source organism: Coracopsis vasa (assembly GCA_026283785.1). NCBI lineage: Eukaryota > Metazoa > Chordata > Aves > Psittaciformes > Psittacidae > Coracopsis > Coracopsis vasa. The sequence continues at coordinate 41,859 of JANHGB010042065.1, forward strand.
TCATTGAGTTTTAGGTTAATGGGGGGTTTTCATGTGCTTTGGGGAGTTTGGAGTTTGTAGTGCTGAGTTTCAGTGCACTGCTAGCAAGTAGCATTTAATTAGGTTATAGTAATTTGTTCACGTTTAATCTGTTATGAATACCATGTAGTAATTATTTTCCCTGTGTTCCCCAATTTTTCTTCTGTATCTGCAGAATTCCTGTAGTTTGTTGCACATGTAACTCATGTTTATTATGAAGTAGGTGATACTGTAATGAATTGGGCTTCTACAGAAGGGACCAGTTAGAATTGTGACTAACTAGTTTGCTGGTTTTATTTGTCTGTGCTTGTATTGACCGTAGTAAGAGTGTGTCCCATGCTGTTCAGTCCACCTGTTGCCCAGTATTAGGAAGTATAGCTGCCTGATCAGTTAGTATTAAAAGCAATTGTGCTAGTAATTCTTTTTATTTCTTTTAAACTAGGTAGAAAATAGTTCTATGGTTTTAGTGGCAGTAAGGTATGAATAAGTGTTCTGGAGTATGTCTTACAATAATGAAACGTTTGTTAAACTGACTACGTATGTCTTCTAAACCATACTACAGATCTTTGCAGAAAGTGGACAGAAATTGTTATTTGTGACTATTATAATGTATGTGGGTTTTGAGAGTCTTACTGAAATTGAAACCCATAAATAGAGCTTAAATCCTCACAGAAAATATATTTTTCTTTTCTCCTCAGGCCATGGTGACAGCAACAGCCGCAACATTCCGACTTTAGTAAAAGATATTAGCAATGTAGGAGAGGTTTCCTGTGGCAGTTCACACACAATAGCTCTCTCCAAAGATGGGAGAACAGTATGGTCGTTTGGAGGAGGAGACAATGGTAGGTAAACCTAACATTTTGGTAGTAATTTTTGTCTTATTCCATCTACCTCCTTGCAGTTTGTTTTTGGCTTTTTTGATCATTTGTTAGCTGTTCAAGGAAAGGTAAAAGCAAAGTAAAATGTAAATACAGTATTTGAAGTTTATCTGCAAGAGCATAGACTCCAAAAAGGATTATCAAGAGGAAGAGGGTTTTCACAGAGCAGAAAGCTCAATGAATGCATAAACAATTCTGGGAAAAGTGATTTTTTTTTTTCCAAATAAACTCACTCATTAATACAGCAGTAACTTTATTTATGTACTAGAAACTGTTGCATTTAAATTGCCTCTTGAAGAGATAATCTCCCATCTCAGAAATGAAGGGTTTCTAACCTTCATTGTCTGTAGCTGCTTTGTCAAACACAGAATCATTATTTTCTGTTATTGCTTTATTTAGCTAAATTTGGTGATTCTGCTAGAGGAAAAATTACAACTCAGATTAAAATTGCTGTATTATTGATCCCTAGTCTAGTGTGAGAAGAGAAGAAAATGCAGACTACAGAAATTTCATCATCAAGTTGGTGGTTAATGAGATTGGGTAGGAATTTGAATTTCCTTCAAATGCTCATATGCACAGATAGAATTGTTCCCATTTCTCTGTCCCTTCTTTCTGTAATTTCAGTTGAAAAAGGAGATTTTAGCAGGACAGGCATCTTAACCTTCACAGAGTATTGGAGTTTGCTCTTTGGTTTCAGTAAAGTTCAGTCGATTTGGCTTTTGGATATTCATAATGTGCTACTAAAACACTGTTATGGAATCATGAGGCTTGTTGTTCCTTTGTAGGAAAGCTAAACCAACAAGAAACAAGGCATAACCTTTGTAGGAATTATTGGTCATTGTAATAGATTTCACATTTGATTTTGGTGTTTGTCCTTCCTTTTGGAGCTTGTTTTTCTGTCCATACACTGACATGGTCTAGTGGCAGTCCTTCCTTTTCAGGTTATTGATTGAAAATAGTGAATTTGTGGAGGTGAATAGCTGTTTTCAAGAGAAAGGAGGAATAAGAGAATTACAGTGTTAATGGTTACACAAATGCACACAACTATTGGGGAAAAAATCCAGAAAAGTTGGGGTTTTTTTTCAAGCGGCTTTATAAATTAATCTTTTTTTGCCAAATATGAAAAGATTTAGTGCTCTGGAATACTTTAGTAATTAACCAGCAGGTGATGAATATTGCAGATATATGGAATTAATATTTCAAAATCTAAGTATACTAAATATATGTTTCAATAAGTCTGTAATTCCTGCAATTAAAATATATGAGGTTTTGTAAAAATTATAGTATGTTTTGATTTTAAAAATACATTAGAATGTTTCTGGAAATCCAGAAAGAATCTTCTTGGGTACCTCTAATTGTCATAATTTATGTACTGAAAATCCCTTCCACTTGTGTTTCCTCCTTTTTGTAGGCAAACTTGGTCATGGTGACACAAATAGAGTATATAAACCTAAAGTGATAGAAGCCTTACAAGGAATGTTTATTCGAAAAGTTTGTGCTGGGAGCCAGTCTTCACTTGCCTTGACGTCAACAGGGCAGGTAGGCAAACCCAAGTTTTCACTCCAGTGATGAGAGCGGGGGAAGATGGTGTGGGTTTATTATTTTGAATGTCAAGAAAGTATCAAGCTAGTACTTAAATTATCAGTAAAGTTCTGGTTTAGATATTGACTGAAGTACTGAGATGCCAGTGTGCTGGAGTAGTTCAAAATGTGCTGAAGTATGTGAAAGTACCCTGCTCAAGAGTCTTGCTTAGCCACAGAAAATGAAGTATTTTTAGGTTAATAAATGTAACTGGTGCAAAATCAAATTGAATTCAGGAAGCCAAGTGGATTCTAGAAGTAAAGAACACTGAAATGCTTGTAAATTTTAAGGCATTAACCAAACTGAGTGGTTAAGTGATATAAGTTGGTTTTAATGTGTGTGTACTTCAGAATACAAATGTTAACTGAAAGTTCTGTCTCAAATCTGAAAAATCTCTAGAGAGCTTGGAGATAAATGTTTAGGTGTAAATGAGGGCCTTTACTGGCATGATGTCTGTACATGCAGAACAACAAGCATTTCTGTACAGGTAGCTCACTGACTCCCCACCCTCACCCCGCTGTGATTCAAAGGCAGTGAGGTTTTAAAGTATGGATTAGGAACATTGGCATTTACTGTAGCAGTTTCTTTTCTTGCCACAACCTCCCCATTGATGCGCTCTCTGGCCGGTGATCTGAGTGTCTAAGGGGAAGAAATAGGGATTATATGAAATATACATTGGATAAATCAAAGTACTGTGCATGTTTTGTTGAAAGCTCAGTTGCAAATCTTGTGCAAGTGATTATCTGGTGTATTATTTGTTCATGGTCACCAGTAATACAGACTTGACCTGCTGCTGTTCTGTGGTGTGTTTGCTCTAGGTTTATGCATGGGGCTGTGGTGCGTGTCTAGGCTGCGGCTCTTCAGAGGCAACTGCTCTCCGACCCAAGCTTATTGAAGAACTGGCTGCTACAAGAATAGTTGATATTTCAATTGGTGACAGTCACTGTTTGGCACTTTCTCATGGTAAAAAGAATAAGTTGTAAAAATACATAATCCTCCTCTTGATCAAAAGCAGTTGTACCTGTATTTTCTAATTTCTTTTTTTTTTTTAGATAATGAAGTTTATGCTTGGGGTAACAATTCAATGGGACAGTGTGGTCAGGGAAACTCTACTGGTCCCATTACTAAACCGAAGAAAGTAAGTGGGTTAGATGGAGTTGCAATTCAACAGATTTCAGCAGGAACGTCCCATAGCCTTGCCTGGACAGCTCTGCCAAGGGACAGGTAACAATGATGTTTGGGGACAAATGTTTGTACAAGTCCACTTTGGGATACGTTTAACTCTTTACAGAAGGTGTTAGCCATGTCCTGTATTTTCAGTGTTGTGCTTGTCATGTTTTGGACTGGAGAGTCCCCTCTCGCTCCTCTTTTCCCCCCTCCCTCCATTTTAAATTGTTACAGATTACAAGCGAAAATAGAACAGCGCCAAGGACTGGATGTTAGTTCTTCCTATATGAAGGTTTTGTTAGAAAAATTACCTCTCTTTCCTAAAAATTGACAAGTTAGGCAGTGGGAGGAAAAACAAGTCAGGATTTTTTAGTTTTGCTTCTGACAGGTCAGAACTGTCTTTAGGCTGAAGCAGTTTCCTTTAGTGTAACAAGCAGTAGACTAAGCAGAACACTTTGGGGAATGGAGAAGTTTGTTTAAATCCACCTAGTAATTTATCTAATCTTAAATGTCCGGATGACGGTTATGTGTTAACCTAAACTAAAAACCTGTACCTAAATGAATAGCTTGGTAATTAATATTAATAGCTGGGATAATACTTTGTTAAACCAAAGACATGAGCAAGTAATTGAGGTGAACTGGTAAACTTCAGATTTATATATGGCCTAACACAAAGGATTAGGAAAAGTTAGTATTTGGAAGATAATTCAGGAAGAATTTCAAATGCCACTTTTTAAAGGGAGCTAATTTACAAAAAATCAGTTAAGAAAATAGTGGATGCAAGTACAGCACTGTATCAAAGTCTCTTTTTTACCTGGCATTTGTACTAAAAGCAGCTTTGTGAGTACTGGTCAGCTTCTGCACAAATCAAGTTAAATACATACGGCTTTATAGTTATGACCTTGTGGTTTTGTTCATAAATGGTGTTTGATTTATAAAAAACTTTACAGAAAACAGAACAGAAAATACCTTCACGGATCAGGAATTTGGTCTGCCTCAATCATAGTGTTTTGTCCTAACAAAAATGGGTTCAGTCAAGTGTGTACTTAACCTGCTGACACTGTTAATTTACTAAAGCACTTAGGATATTTTCAGTAGTTAATTAACTTTGATGTTTGATTCCAGGCAAGTTGTGGCATGGCACAGACCTTATTGCGTAGACCTTGAAGAAAGTACCTTTTCGCATCTTCGTTCTTTTCTTGAGCACTACTGTGACAAAATTAACAGTGAAATTCCCCCACTTCCTTTTCCTTCATCAAGGTATATACAGCATATGTGTGTTACAGATACTTATAGATTTTTTCTTTACAGCAGTGTTGCATGGCTTAGTCCAAAGTCTTCTGAGAGAAGATTGCATTTATTACTACTTTTTTTTTTCCCCCTTTTGTGAGGAATATCTTTTTTGGTGTATTTTGGGAGGATTTTGTCCTCCTAATTCATGGGACTGTTCTTCTAAACTGAATTCCTCTTGGAACCGTTGTCCACAAAGACACTTTTCTGTATTCTAGTTTTGATTTTTTTGTTCCTATAAACACATTGGCAGTAGGTTTTCAGAGGAGTTTCTTTAATGTCCCAGTTGGAGTTTACTTATCTTTCGGGTATGCAGAATCAAATGAGAGTTAAAAGCTTAGAACATGAGTAAGTGAAAGGGAGTAAGGCTAAGAGTGGGAGATATTAACAGGGATATATTTCTTTTTACAGGGAACATCACAATTTTCTTAAACTGTGTTTGAAGTTGCTTTCTAATCATCTTGCACTTGCACTGGCTGGAGGGGTAGCTACGAGCATTCTTGGCCGGCAAGCTGGTCCTCTTCGAAACCTGTTATTTAGACTGATGGACTCCTCTGTCCCCGATGAAATTCAGGAAGTAAGCTATGCTTTTTATTTCACATGTGAAAATTCTCCTACTTTCTTTTCTTTCTTTCTTTGACTGTGTAATTTTATCCAACTTTCTGAACTTGGCACTCTGAACACAATTCTGACTTTCCAGTTTTACTCATGAAAGTTAAAAAACTTTCATCACCATCACTATGTTATTATGATCTGGAGGCAGAGGAGAATGATGACACAAGAATTTCAAAAAGCTGCTTTTATTTTGTAACAATTATTATTGCTTGTAATAAAGAACCTTTGAAGTTAATGTGGATTGAGGAACTAACTTGAGTAGCTTCTCCTAAGATGGCACTCTTACAGGAAATAGCAGCTTACAAAGAACTTCTTACTGTTTTGACAAGCTGTTAATCTCATTTCACTCTTTCAGTGTACCGCATATCTTTGCATCACAGAACAAAAGATCAGTGTGCTATTGTGCAATAGAATACTGATGTTAAATTAAGTGGATATTTTGGATATATCATGTGTGATATACTATATTTTTTAAAGATACAGTTGAGTTGAGGGTGTGTGTTTCCCCACACACAATAAATAAGTATTTTCTGCTACTCTGATTTTAGGTCGTAATTGAGACTCTCTCAGTAGGAGCAACTATGCTACTTCCTCCATTGCGAGAGAGGATGGAATTGCTACATTCTCTTCTACCCCAAGGTCCTGATAGATGGGAAAGCTTATCAAAAGGACAGGTAAGGTCAAGGCATATATGCTGTGTATTGAAAGCAGCTGTGTATTTTATTACTTTTTTTCTTGTCTAAAACATTTTGAACAGTGAGGTGAGCCTCCTTTGCAAAGTGCAAGCATGCAGTGCAAAGCCCAGCTTAACAGAATCTGTAGGTCGCCTGGCTAAATGAGAATCTAGTGAGGCACGGAGCAGTACATGTTTTCTGAAGTGAAGGTTGACTACAGAAAGGTTAAGAATTGTTGTATTAGAGTAGCTAGACAAGTTTAAAGATAGATATTTTTGAATAGTACCCTGATTTAAAAAGTATTGATAACAGAAAATTAATTATTTTCTGGAAAGAGTACTTGTATAATGCTTTTTTTACATGGATTTCACCCTCCTTTGCAAAGATGACTTGGATGTACCTTTTTTTCTGTTTGTTGAATGCAAAAAGTAGGAATTAATGCATTTTGGAATTAAGGAATAGGAATTAATAAAGTTTGGAGACTTGCCCAGTATCCGGGAAATGGAAGGAAAGAAATTCAAGGAACATCTGTTCCTGTCCTTGAGAGCAGTAGGAGTTGAAGCTTCAGCAGTAGTATCAGATTAAAAAATGAGAAAAACTATAGCTCAATTCTGTACACATAGGATGCTGGTCCAGTAATGTGTTATATTCAGTATGGAATAGACCAGTTTACACTGACACTGAAACTATGAAGAAGAATCTTCTGATCCTGATTTTCTAAAGATTCCTGAAGATTAGTACAGGTACAAACTAAAACCCCTGACAAAGAACAAGTTCAGGATTTTCAGGATTCATAACCAGCAAGAGTGGGGAACAGTACTGAAATTGGAGGTCATTGCTCTGCATCTGCTACCTCATTTGGTCTAATATATGCTTGTCCTGCTTTTTGTGCTTTTCCTTTTTTCTATTTATAGATTAGAATAATTGCCCTCTCCTCGCTGCATGTAATCAGACAACTATAATATATTATTAAATTACAATAGCTATTATCAGAATAAAATGGAGGAAGCATTTTGTCCAATGTCTAATCTCTCTTAATCTCCGATTTTTAGTGTGGGTATGGTCATCTAATTCAGTATATTTAGCTATTCTCTAATGCTACAAATCTGTAGGAAAAACTGTTAGGGTTTTTTTTCCTTAAACTCCTTCATCTTATTTTAATGTCTCATTAAAATATATTTATTTCATTTTTTATGCCTGATGCTTTTTTTTCTTCATAGCTCATTATTTTATCTTCATTAACGAAGAGTGGTTCTGATGTCTAAATGTTTTTCTTTAGAGAATGCAATTGGATATTATCCTGACAAGCCTGCAGGATCACACCCATGTAGCTTCCCTGCTTGGCTATAGCTCACCATCTGATGCCACAGACACTTCCTCATTATGTATAAGCTATGGAAACCTCTCGGATCAAACATATGCTGTCCAAAGCAGTCATCCAGATACCCATCTAGCTGAAATCTTAATGAAGACTCTTCTAAGAAATTTGGGATTCTATACAGTATGTATAGGCTTTGGGTGGTTTGTTGTTGTTGTTTTTTATGGTAATGAATTTTGAAAACTTAGAAGGCATTGAAGTTTTTCTCAGCCTTCAGAAAATGGCACTCTTTTATATAAAGTAGCAGTGCCACATGTATTTGTCCTGAAGTGGACTAAAATAACTTAAATCATGTCTTAACATTATTGTTCTAATATTATTATAGTGATTTTTATTATTTAACTTGGCTTATATAAATGCAGATGGGTTTATACCAGACAAAAGTATTTTATTGCTCTTGCTTTGACCTCAAAATTTTTTTGGAAGAAAGAACGTAACACATCAAGTACGTAGATTGTATGGTATGCTTTTTGTCAGTATCATCTCAGCCACCAGGGCTGCTTTTTAAGACAATAGTATTGTAGAATCTGAGGACAGACTTAATTGTTCTCTTTTTTCCCCCCCTTTTTGTCATAATAGGACCAAGCCTTTGGAGAACTGGAAAAAAACAGTGATAAATTTTTACTTGGTACATCATCATCGGAAAACAGCCAACCTGCTCATCTTCATGAGCTCTTATGTTCACTGCAGAAACAGTTGCTGGCTTATTGCCACATCAACAGTGTTAGTGAGGTGTGTGCCCTCATTTTTATCATTTGGAGGGAAAAATAAATTCATGCATGAGCACCCGAATGTTGTAAGGTTTCTGTTGAAAATCTTCTGGATATTTGAGAGCTAAACTGTTTGAAATAATGAGTTCCTTAAATACATTTACAGATTTCTTACGTTTGTTTGTTTCCTTCTAGAATTCCAGCAGTGTGGCACTGCTTCACAAGCACCTTCAGCTTTTATTGCCTCATGCTACTGATATCTATTCCCGTTCTGCAACACTACTTAAGGAAAGCTCTTGGAATGGTAGTGTGGGGGAAAAACTGAGAGGTAAATATTCATGGAGTAATCAGTAATGCTGGCTCTGTAAGCTTAGGGCAATTCTTGTTTGTTTAGATTGAATAATAAAATACCTTATTTTCCCTATGGTCTGCCAAGCCTCCCTAAAGGAGGAGATTGTCTACCCAAGGATAGCATCTGTTCCATGATTTTGATAGAACATTTTGCAGGAAAAGTACAGAATGGAGAGGATGTTGCTGCATTATTCAGTGTCATTAGTTCTAGATTTCTTTTTAAAAGTGTTTTTTTGGGGGGATTGCTAAAAATATATGGAAGTAAAATTTGGGATGAATTAATAATTATTAAACAAACGCCAATTCAACACAATTCTTTCTGACTTGTTAAATAGTGTTTGGAGTATGTAACTGTAATTCAGAGTATTTCTTTCTTTCTCTGTAGATGTAATTTATGTATCAGCTGCTGGTAGTATGCTCTCTCAGATTGTCAACTCATTACTGTTACTGCCAGTATCAGTAGCTCGGCCTCTGTTGAGTTACCTGCTAGATCTTTTGCCACCTTTAGATCGTCTCAATCGACTGTTACCTGCTGCAGCCCTTCTAGAAGATCAAGAATTACAGTGGCCACTTCATGGTAAGTGTAATCTGAACTTCTGCTGATGCAGCTAATAGATAAATTTGTCATGATCTGTTTAGTTTCATGTTTGGATTTTTCCATTTGCTTTCCATTTCATCCTGCAATAGAATTATAACTTACAATCATGATTTACCTGCTAACTTTCTAAACATGTGCTACGAGATTTTTCTGGTGCCATTGAAATAGAAATATAAAACCAGAGGTGAAGTGACTGAAATGAATGGCTATGCTTATTTGCCATTCGTTGAGTTTCTCATTGATATTTTTGGCAAAGTATTCTGGTTCAATTGAGTGCTGTTTCCAGTCATATAATTTATCTGTGCTTGTTACCAGGATGCAAAGAAATATATATATTACACAAAATAGGTGTTTGGACAGAATTGTTTTCAGTGTCTGGGCAACAGTGTCTAACTTGTGAATTCATTGCTAATACTTACAGGTGGACCTGAATTAATTGATCCTGCTGGAGTGCCCTTACCACAGCCTGCCCAGTCTTGGGTATGGCTTGTTGATCTAGAGAGAACTGTAGCTTTGCTTATTGGGCGGTGTCTTGGTGGCATGCTTCAGGGACCTCCTGTGTCCCCCGAGGAGCAAGATACAGCCTATTGGTTGAAAACTCCACTTTTCAGTGATGGAGTGGAAATGGATATTCCTCATTTAGGTAATGATAAATGCAGATGTTTAATTGTCAGTGTGAATAGTTATGTTCAGTTTTAAAATTTCTGATGATTTCTTAAGAAGCCTGTGGACTTAAGAGTTTGTCTTTCAGCATTCTTGTCTGTTTAGGTAGTAATATAAAAAGTTGGAAAATGTGTATTTATATGCTGTAGTTTACAGAGGGTCCTGGGAGTGCATACAGGAGAAAAGTAAAATCTGCAATTTCTCAGTGAAAGAAATAACACTGAGTTAACTACTAATGTTTTGCTCTTAGGTGCGCAGAATTTAACAGACACACCAGGGGCTCCATTGTTCAATGTAATTATTAAAAAGGTCATTTTGAAATGTATTCTACTTACAAAGTAGAATTTTCATTCTTTAGAAATAATATTATTAACAATGAACTTAAATTCTTCTGATCTACCAGAAGTGGTCACAGGACTCAACATTAGTATTTCTAGTCATTCTTTCCTGAGTAATGAACTTGCTTCTACTTCCCTGTGGCCTATTTGTCTTAGTTCCTGTCTCCTCCTTCCTCTGATTCTGAGTAGACTACTTCAAGGCTTACGTACAAGACGCAGTATTTTGAAATGGGTCCGTAAAATAATTGCGAGTGTTTGGCTATATACGTCAGGTAGAATTGATACAGAATTATTCTATTGAAGCAGAATTGGATAATGCTTCTAAATTTATATAGATTTTATGTAAATAGTAACTCTTAAGTCACTTTATTTCTTATCTGAGTTTTTAGGCAGAGAACAAGATCTTAAGTTCTTTTTTTTAACAAAGTGGAGAGTAAAAGGTGTTTTAAGCACTTTTAGATAGATGCATGTAATCATCAAAATTTACAGAGTTTAATTTCTTAGGTATTTCCCTTCTGTTAGATAAATGCATGAGCTCGTTATTAGAAGTGGCCCTATCTGGAAACGAGGAACAGAAGCCATTTGATTATAAGCTGAGACCTGAGATTACAGTCTATGTTGATTTGGCCTTGGGTTGTACAAAAGAGCCAGCAAGGAGTCTCTGGATCAGTATGCAAGACTATGCTGTTAGTAAAGGTAAGATGTTGAATATATATGCGTATGTTTGTCTGTGTCTCTGTGAAAGGCATATTGCGTGCTTCAGCTGCATCCTAGCAGAATCCCATACTTTGGCAATGACTTTTAATTTTGTGACGTGATAAACTTGCTTTATTGTCATATTCGATGATATTTCTTTTGCCTTTACTGTTACTAATTTTTGACATTGACATTTTGATGGTGTTTGGCAAGCATGTGTTTCAATGTTCTTTTTCCCTCCAAACTGGAAAACAGGCACTCTTGTTTGCTTACTCAGTTACTGGTGTTTCTTTTCCTAGTAGAATAGGGTGAAACTTGGAATCAGAAGGAAAAATCGATGGGGAGGAGATGGGGAAAGGCTAAGTGACTTGCAAAATATGTTAGGAATGGGATGAAGGGTAAGTTATTTTTCAAGTCTGTGAGAGGCTGGCCTCACAGCATTAATGGTTCTTCATGCTTATGGCCTTAAAGTTGGGTTCCTGCTCAGGCTTCCTGGGTGTGCAGTTAATGAGATCCACTAAGTGTTGCAGTTGTACTGTATCTGCTGGATCCAGAGATAATTTTCTGTAGCTCTGGCCAAACTAGGCCAGATGAAGAAGACAGCAGGTAGTATCATGTGCTGTTGAAAGCAACACAGAGTTCTGTTGCAGAATTCCACAGAAACAGGAATTCCAGTAAACTGTGCTGGTTGTCTGCAAAATCTGAGGTGACTGGGCTAATATGGATGATTTTGGTTCTGGACTTGGGTGTTATAGAAGTTGAAGCTCTGTCCACAAAACAAGCTGACTTGAAGATTGTATCGTGACAGTTAGCATAGCATCAAATGCAAAGTAGTGGAACTTGCTGAGGAGCAGGTATTTTAGACTAAGCTCTGTGTGGCCAGGTAAGTTTCTCTGATTTCTAAAGCAGTTTTCAAGGTTTCATAGATAATATTTAACTGAGAACAAAATGTTACAAATATATTTTATGGAGGTGGAACAGTAATACTGGGTTTTTTCACCATGAAAAATTATGGTGCCTTGTGGAGATTTGCTTGGCATTTTACTTATTTTATAGTAAAATGATGTGGGGTTTTGTATTTTCTTTTTAAAATGGGGGCAAGATATTTTGAAATGAAAAAGTCAGTTTCTGAAAACGCTGGACAAACCTTAATTTTGAGACCTGAAAATGTTTCTTGTTAATATTAGTATTGAAACTTGTGCCTAAGCTTGTTCTTGTGTTAATGGTTGGCTTTCCTGCCAGAGGTAGGGCCTTTATATCTTAAGTGAGCCTGCAGAATAATTTCTGAATGTGGTTTTAATCATGTGTAAAAGAGCAGAAAGTCTCAAGTATGGTGTGTTTCTAAACAAGTTCCATGTAAATCAGTTTCTTGGTAAAAAGCTTCAATTGTATGTCCTTGCTTGCAAGAGAAATTGCAAGAGAATTTGAAAGAGAGTTCAGCTCTGTGAGTGTCTGGTGTCAATTTGTGTGCATGCTCTTGGCTGACTGTGAGTAAAGTGTCTTGAGCAGACCAAAACACCGTTGTCAGAAGCAGCATATTTATGAGTTACTGAAGCTAAACTTATTTCTTAAGCATTAAAACTACTTCTAAATCTAAAGATTTAAATGGGTGAAGATTTTTCATCAGGTTTTTTTATGATTAAAAATATATTTGTTGGAAAGAGTAGTCAGTTTTGATGGATCACTTTCTATTTTCAGATTGGGATACTGCAACCTTAAGTAATGAATCGCTCCTAGATACGGTGTCTAGATTTGTTCTTGCAGCTCTTCTGAAACATACAAGTCTACTTAGTCAAGCTTGTGGTGAGAGCAGGCAAGTAACTTACAGCTGTGTTTAAAAGTTCAGTTTTTAAAAGAAGATTTATATGACTTTTTACAGATTGGGTGTCTCTTTTGTAGGTACCAGCCTGGCAAAGCCTTGGCAGAAGTATACCGCTGTGTGTATAAAGTTCGGAGTCGCTTGCTTGCCTGCAAGAACATGGAACTTATTCAGACCAGATCATCCTCAAGAGACAGATGGGTAAGACTGTAAATCTCTCTTCAGTTCTTCAGGCTTTACTGCATATGAAGGAAATATTGGTAGTTTCATATATGTTGCCTCACCTTTGGGAGTTTTCAAGTGAAACGAAAGGCACTAGGATGCTACTAGTCTACCTACGAAACAACAGCATGTGGTTGCTAAAGGCTTTGATGCTGAAGTGTCAAGGTTTGACAACAGAGCCTAGTAAGCATTGCAAAGAGACATTTTTCTTCAGATAATCTGAGTAACAGTTACTAAAAAAATTAAATTTTGCTACTTCTGTATTTAAAGCCTTGAATGTAAACAGATTTGGTGTTTATTTCACACAGTATCAAAGCTATATTTTTGATAGGAAAAAATCTTATTAAATGACTATGTCCTTTCTTTTACGTTATTCTTTTATTTTGGTGAGAATTAATGTCACTTTGTTTTCTTTAATCAAGATGCTAGATAACCAAGAATCTGCTGATGTTGATACTCAAGAACATCCTTTTACTCGTACAATTGATGAGGAAGCAGAAATGGAGGAGCAGGCAGAACGTGACAGAGAAGAAGGACACCCAGAACAAGAAGATGAAGAGGAGGAAAGAGAACATGAAGTTATGACAGCTGGTAGTAAGTACTAGTCACGTGTGCCAATAATGTGATGTGCTTTGGAAGGACAGTATACTTCCCTCTCCAAGATAAAACAGAGAAAGTATTTAAAAGATGATAAAAGATTTGCCTGCATAAACACTGAGAGAATTTGGGCTTTAAAAAATGGTGTGGTGCCCTTATTGGGTCAGAGGAGTCTTTTGATACAAGGGATTGTGAATACTAGGCAAGTGTACTGCCTTTATGGGCAATTCTCAGGACATCTGCCATATA
>JANHGB010042067.1:9148-21998 GCA_026283785.1 Coracopsis vasa
GTCATGAAAGACAGATGACAAGGAGAGCCCTGTAACAACCCAACTCTGTGGCTGGACAGAGTTGGCAGCGGAAGGCGTTTTGGAAGTGCATTTGTGGCTACCCACCATCAGCATGGTCCTAAGAACAAAGCTATGGAGAGAATGATGCAGTGCTCTGCAAGCTCTGAACCCCGACAGTTATTTATTTATATCATTGTTTTTCCTTTGGGCACCAGCTAGTTCTGGGCCACAAGGGGTTAAGCACAAAAGCTGCTTTCTCTGCCTTTGCTCTACCTCAATTTCCACTGCTCCCATCACCTTCCTCCCCCACCCCCTGATCTTATGAAAAAAACCCAACAAAATAACTATTTTATGTCTCCAAATATGCAGATCATTTTATTTAATGAAAGATGCTTGACGTCTCCGATCCAATTAATATGCAAATGCAGGCGAGGATTTATTTGTGACATTCTGTCTGGGTGAGAGAAAACAAAAAAGGCCTGTTAACCAAAACACTAATTGCTGTGACTGATTGTCACATATCATCATTTTCATAGGATCTCCTCCATCCCTGGCTTGCAGGGAGCTGTGAACCAGGACTCGGAGACTAGCAGACACCAAGGAGAAACAGGGCAACCAGCTACCTGCCTGGCACACTCGGATGAGCCAGGGCCTCCTTCCTGCTGTATGCCAAGCCCCTCTAGCTTGCATCCCTTCCCAGCCCAACCAGTACAGCCACTTGGAAGCAGCTTTTCATGACCCCTCTGTGCTTTCTGGGCAAGAAGCTCCATCATCCCCCACAAGCCTCATGAGTTACTAGTGTCAGTCTTATTCAATTTGCACTATCACAAGCTGAGTGCAGAAAGCATCACACTACCTTGCACCTCCAAGGAGAGGTGCTCAGAGAAGTTGCACCCAACTGGGATCTCACCACCACTGCCCAGCTCAGCATTTCTGGATGACGTTCTCCACTCCAATAGCTCATCCTAATTCAGCAGTTCAACCAGGAAGTGGCTTTAGTCCAAAGACATTGAACCAAACGCCATCAGACTGGGAAAGAGCACACCCCAACTTTCCCATGTGCCCTTAGATACTTAACTGGACAAATTACCCATCCCGGTCTCAGCCATACTCTGCACACACAAAGTGCCACAGCAGGCACCATCTCCTTACCCACCAGAGAACATAAAGATAGCAAGAGGAAGAAGATGGAAAAGGGCACAACAAGTCAGCAAGGCTATGTCTACACTGCAGCATTAACAGTTGGCTTGGGTACCACCAGCTTAGCAACCATGGCAGGTCTTTAAGAGCTGCAAAATCTTCCAGAGAACCTGAATCCAGCCATAGGCAATTAGCCTGTACCAGATTCTGTTCTGCCCACACATGGCTACCTGGTTTAAAGCCATTTCTGAGCACACCCACATGAGCTGTGAGGCCTCAGACTTGGTCGCAGCCCACAGGAGAGGTGGGAGGCCCCCAAGCTGCACCACTCACCCAACACTGTACAGGCTGAGCTTCCCCTGGAGACCAAGAGTGTACACTCCCCTCCTCTGCACCATTTGGTGAGCAGGAAACCCAAAGATTACCATGCTTTAGAGTCCAAGATCCATAAGGACAGCAAGGATGGCATATCCCAAAGGCAGCAGGGTTTAAAAGCAGAGGTTCTCAGCTTCTGCGTGTTTATCTTGATACTTGCCCTAAATCACCTGATGGAGAGCTGACTGCTCACACATGGATGGTTCCTCCTCCTTTCCTCTGCTCCTTACCTGCTTTCAAAGCAGTTGAGAAGACACGAATTTGCAGAACTGCCCAGCACTAGGGTCAATTCTGCTGGCATTGAAGTGGCTAGTCAAACTTCTGGGACTTCAAGGAGATCAGGTTTAGGCAAACACAAAGCACATACAAATCCTACCATGAGTATTTTCCTGCCATTACCTCCCACGTAAGCAATTGCTGGAATTGCCACAGGGAGATTCTGTGATTATGTACAGAAAGGGCATCAATCAGGCCAAGTCTCTATTCAGCTGCCTCCCATCCATTGAAAGGAGTCTGGGAACGTTTGATCTAGAAGGTAGAGCACAGGATGGAGAGGCGGGTGCTGCAGCACCACTCCCTGCTCTGCCAAAGGCTCCTGAACACCTGTAGATTATTCATTTACCTTTTCCTGTGACTTGATTTCCCTTTTGCTTGAAGACAGCAATAATGCTCCTTCGCCTCGCATCGAGCCTGAACTTCCGCTGATCTTCACAAGAGGATCAAGGGCACCAGACATGAGCTAAATGGCATCATGAGTGTCAATGTGTGTGCTCATGTTCCACTATCTCACCTTCCACCACAGGATCCTTGAATCTTCTGCAAATCTCCATCAACTCAGCACATCATCCTCTACAAGGCAGGGGGTATCATCATCCTATACACGCATGGGCAGGAGGTGGGAGGAAGCTGAAGGGACTGGGAGTAACAGGAAGGACCTCACAGCCCCATAGTCCACACTAACTGCTAACTGGGGTTCCTGTGCTGAGGGGAGATGTCCCTGCACCCCCTCCAAGCTCATACCAAAAGAGAAACACAGATTCACACCACCACCTGCAGCTGAGGGAGCAGTGGGCAGAAGTGTTTCATTTAACTTTCAGGGTCTTAGGACAGGTCTGCACCAAGAGAGACATCAAATTCCTGACACCATTAAAACTGAAGCTGAAATCTGGTCACCAGGAGTCCTGCTATCCACTTCAACAGAGATGTTCTTCGTGTGGATAAGGCAGGCCGTAGCTGTAACATGTTTTAGCTTATGAGTGTGAATCTGAGGTGCTCTCTGGGGTTTAGTTTGACCAGCTAATACATATCAGGATTAATTTTTCCCCTTTTCTACACACGACTTTTCATAAGGGTTAGCAAACAACTGCTCTACACAAACCCTTCTCTTTCTTCCCTGCAAAGACCCAGGAGATGAACTCTGCTGAGACCAGAAAAACAATTTCTGCTTTAAACCACACATGCTTTCACATCTGGTTTAAAACCAACCCAGGCCAAAAGGGACCGAAAGGTACTTCTCTGGTGGCTGCCCAGTGGGCTGTATAAAATACAGGTGTCGTACTCTACATCTGTATCCACATCTATCCCCTGAAACAGGTCAGAGCAGCTGTGGAAGGCGTGTGCAGTAATCTCAGAGAAAATACAAATCTGTGATGCTACTGATAAAAACTTCCCAGCACAGGCAAGAACCTGAGATGGACAGAGCCAGGTATTCAGGCCTGAAGCAGGAAAATCTACAGATGTAGATGAAGCGTAACATGCTTGAAGACTTCCTGCACCTCCAGATTCCTTGCTGGAGCACAACTGGGGACATCGCCCTCAAAAAGTGCTTGTATCCCTAAGTGTAATTCAATGACACATTTCCTGATAAAACCGACTTCCAGGGGATCTGGCTCCCAGACAGTCAAGGCAACAGAGTCAGCTCTGGGCTGAGCACCCTTGCAATGCAGGGACGCACAAAAACCGACTAGTCAGCACGCTCAGCCTTTCAGCAGGTCTGGATTGCTCCCAAATGGGACGTCTGCTGCACCCCGCCACCCAGCTTTGGGATAAGGCGGCACTAAACTGGAAGAGGAAAGGGCCCCTAAAGGGATGCCTGAGGGATTTGGTGGGCTGGGAACCCGGAAACCGTCTGGGATGTGGGTGGAGAGATCAGTGCGAAATAGCAGAGCTGTGACACACACACACTTTCCATTCATCAAACTCCAGGGGGAGAAAAAAAAGCTCTGATTTTCCCTGCACACATGGGGGAACTGAGATCACCTGAGATCCTCTCTAGGAGCCACACAAGGCCCAGCCTCATAGTACCACAGTTTAACACCCATCACACCCATCCTCACAGCTCTCCTCCAAGCGTGTTATCTCAGTGACACAGGCGGGGAACTGAGGCACAAATGGGGTAAGTGATTTGCTTTAGATCAACACAAAGCTTGCACAGAAAAGAGCTGAGGCAAATCTCAGATCTCCTGAGCCCCAAGATAATGTCTTAACAGCCTCTGATCATCAGAAAAGACTCCCAGTTCTGTGATTCAACTAAGTTCATTGTCCCACCCCAAGAGCTCAAGGAAGATCTCAGTTCTGGGTTTTCTAATCATTACAATGAATGATTAGACCAGTTTCAGACGAGTTCTGAAAGCTGTCGATGATCTGATCCTGCTATGGGCAGGAAATATGCTCAGTACACTGATGAATGCTGAATAAACCCCATGGGGATATCTCCAACCACAGATCTACAACATGGACAGTGTTCCTGCGGTCTTACTGCAGATTGAAGAAGACGAAGGAGATCATGGCAAGAGGAATATGCCTGAGAGGGACAGAGTCACACAAATGCTCTTGGTCAGTAAATGCAGAAGAGCAACAGGAAAGCCTGTGAACAACAGTTGTCCCCAGGTCCCCTGGTTTAGCTCCTTTGGGCTGACAGCCTCTCTTCCCATGGCATCCGAATGCCTTACAGCTTCAGCACACCCCAACTCACAAGGCATGAGACTCTTCCCAACACAGAAGGAGGGAAATGAGGCACAGGGAGGCAAAATCACTGTCTCCAGAGCCCAGGAAGCGTTGGTGCATTTGCCACTTGAGCTAATTGCAGACATGACCACAGACAGTGCAGAAAAGGCCAGGCCCAGTGCTTTCCTCTTGTGCCATGGAGGCACAAGCTAAGGACCTCACTGACACCCCTCAAACAAACCCAGGAGGTCCCCAAATCCCACCGGTAGAGCCCTCCTCACCCCAGCTACCAGCAGAGGTGGCAGGAAGGGCAGCATCGTAGGAGGGGGCAAGAGACACACAGAGGCAGTGACATGGGAGAAGAGACAAGCAAGGGCTGGTAAACAACCCCCTCCCGTCCCCAATCCCAGCACTTTGAAGATCCGTGTGTTTTGAATTTAATTTTGATTTTCTTGACTTCAGCAGATTAAAGTTGAAATAACCTACAAATTACTTAATGTGTTGTAAATCTTCTGAAATTAAGGCCTAATGGGTAACACATGTCGGCAGGCAGGAGACGCAGAGGGGAAGCAGGGTTTCTCACCAGCACCAGGAATGCTGTGGGGATGTGAGCCAGAGGAGAGGGGGCTGGGGAAGGGGATGTGGAGGCACAGACCTTCCCCACCAGCCTCCCGGAGCCCACCTTGCCTTTGGGTTGAGAGAAGCCACCCCATGGTCATTGCCATCTCCTGGCAATGGGGATGCTGGCTGGAGAGGCTGTGCTGTGCTCTGAAGGAAGCGGGTGGCAGGATGGTGGTGGGCTTGCAAGGGGCACAGATGCCAATGAAAATCCGCTTTAACACCTCATTTTCCACTTGTCCTATCTGCTCAGTGTCCCCTTGGAGCCCTGTCCCCAAACAAGATGCCCCCAGCTTGTGCCTGCAGGGACTTTGGAAACCTCCACCATATTCCAAAGGGGATGCCTCGTCATGGTGGGGGGGGATGTCTGCAGCACACAGAGCTCTCTGGCTTCCTCAAGGCCTGTTCTGATGGATATGCTCAGGATCCATGCCTATCCTGCATGGTCACCTCCATGCACCTGTCTCCCTGGCCCCTGTGCCGGACGCCCCGGCTCTTCTCCCACACAAGCTGCCAGCATTCCCGCTGCTCCCGCCGGCATGGGCTCCCCCTCCCTCCCTCATCCCTCCCTCCCTCCTCTCCAGCAGATTTCTCTCAAGTGCGCTGCCATATGGTTCCAGTTAAGCCCCATATTTTTTCTTGTCGATTGAAAAGACACACTTTCCTCTGTGCCAGACAGTTTACAGATTGCTCCGTTGGCTCAATTTCTTATTGGATTTCTCAAAAAAACTGACATTTTAAATTAATTTACAGCCACAACAAAAAGAGTTCAGAATTTTAATGGTGTTGTAAGTAATTTTTAGGTAATCCGCTCCAGATTTTGATATTAACCTTTGAATCGGAGTTCAGGCAGCTACTATGTTACAGCACTTTAGCTGGCTGGGTGTTGGTGGGGGGGTGAGGGGGGTAATTCCCTGCATGGCAGCGCATGGGAACACACATGGCAGTGTGCGCAGCCCTGGCATGTGGGCAGCAGCGTGTGCGCCGGTGACATGCGAGCGCAGATGTGCGCAGGCATGTGCGCTACGGGAACGCGTGCCAAGGGGGAGCCGCCGGAGGAGCGGGATGCGCAGGGGCTGGCCAGAGGCAGGCGCACACCTCCGCACCGGCGCCGGCACACGCGGTCGCAGCGGGTGCGTGGGGAGGAAACCCGCGGCTGGGAGCGGGGAGAGCAGAAGGGCTCCGTGTGAAGGCAACGGGAGCAGGGCTGGCACCTCGGCACCGGCAGGAGAGCTCCCTGTACCCATGTATGTGCACGCAGGTCACGAAGCCAGCCCTGACACCTCATCATGGAATGGTTTGGGCTGGAAGGGACCTTAAAGCTCACCCGGTTCCAACCCCCTGCCACCGGCAGGGACACCTTGCACTAGAGCAGGCTGCTCCAAGCCCCTGTGTCCAACCTGGACTTGAACACTGCCAGGGATGGGGCAGCCACAGCTTCTCTGGGCAACCCATGCCAACACCAGAGACAAGCAGCATGGCCATGAGCCTCTGCTCAGTGCCAGAGGTGAGTGCTGCTCCCTCCTTCCCTTCCCAGTGTCAGCCCCCATCAGGTGTTCACTCACTGCAGTCACTGTCAAAGTTTAAAGCCAAAGCCCAAAGGTGAAGGGAGACTCTGCCAAGCACTGCAGGAAAGGATCAGCTGCCCTAGGAGCTCTGCATGGAAGAGTGAGTGAAGGAAAGCAACACACCTGGGATTAAGAACAACACAAGGAAAAAGCCACAGATACTGAAAATGCCCAGGGGAGGGGAGAGGGAAGAAGAGAAAAAAGCCAAAGGAATGAGTGAAAGAACAACTAAGAGGGAGAGGAATGAAAGAAGGAAATTAAGCGGCAAACAACAGAAGCAAAAGAAAGAAAAAGCAAATGAGGGAGCAAACGACTGAGAGAACAAATTGAGGAAGAAGGGAAGGAAATTAACAAATAATTAAGAACAAATGAATGAGAGAACTGAGACAGAGTGACGAAGATGCAAAGCAACAAAGTGAAGGAGTCAGCATCATTCCTCCCCTGGCCAGGCCAGCGGTTCCCGTGCATGTAATCCCAGTGCCAGCAAATGGGATTTGCAACACTGGGAGCCTGGCAGCAGCTCTGCCTTCCCGAGAGCCCTCTGCAGAGCCCCACTTCAGCAGCAGCCCGGGGACCCATGGGGCAACACAGCCAGCACCTTCCCCTGAGGCCCTATGGCGCACGTCCACCCCTCTAACCACTGCAAAGGTGCCAGGTCAGCAAAACGCCTGGCACGACCCTGGCTTCCTGCCACAGCCCCTCACATCCCATTTCCCTTTCTCATTTGCCTGGAAATCCCTTTCCAGCTGCACATGGGCAGCAAAGCTCCCGTGCCACCCTGAGCTGCCTCACCACCGTGCAATTGCCAAACCAACAGAGACAAAAGGGGAAGGGGGGGTCTGGGCACAGAGCCGCAGCCCTCACCAGCCTTTTCCTAAGCTCTGGCACAGAGCAGACGGTGGCTGGATGTGGTGCCAACTTACTACAAGAGTGGATTTTTAACATTCCTCCCCTCCAGGAGTCAATTGAGGCAGCCAGGGAACCTCAAGCACAGAGATGTGAAGACAACAACGGCAGCCCCAGCTCTGCTCTGTGTAGAACCCCTGCCACAGGACAGCAGTGACAGCAAATGTCTTCTGGAGCACAGGCTGTGGTAGATACCCGCCTAGTCCAGCCAAGAGCCCAGCTACGGGCTCTGGGGCAAGTCACGTACCAGGCTGGTGTCTCACAAGACTCCGGAAGTGTTCAGGATGTACAGGAAAAGGCAACAAAGTCATAAAAGTGGAGTCATAAAAGCCCAGCAGCGCTGAGAAGCTCCAAAGAGCAGAAGAGATGACAGGAAAGGCCCTGGTCAGAGGGGAAAGAGCAAGGTTGAGGGATGGGAGGAGGAGAGGAGATGCTGCCTTTGCTCCCAGTGGCAGCTGGACCCCACCATGGTGGAGGAGCCCATCCTGCTCCCTAACCTGGCCCTTGTCCCATGCCACAGAGGGGTGAATTAAAGCTTGTTTGCTAAGCAGAGCTGTCCCTTCCCTCAGACAAGAACCAGTGGGATCCACGCACCCTTCTGCAGACCGAGGAGCTCTCGGGAGCACCAAGTCACTTCCTGGTCCTACATCCTGCAAGACACGGCGGTGGCCGATAGTGCTGATCAAACCTGGCACGGAGCCACAAGCAAGGACAATGTGCCACGTTCTGATCCACCGGGCACAGCGCCATGGGCACAGGGACTCAGATGCCCCTCGGCACCATGCCAAGCATGGGGGGGATTTAGATGCCCCTTTGGTGCTGTGCCAGACTGGGGGGGGGGATACTGGATGCCCCCTTTGGCACCATGCCGTGTGCTGAGGGATTCTCCCTGTGGCACCCTGCCAGGGGGAACGGGGACCCTGCAGCCAGGGTCCAAGCTTGGGGAAGTTCTGGGATCGAGGACTGGAGTTCTCCCATCCGGTGCCAGCTCTGCGCAGCGAAGGCGCCTGCATTTCCCTACCGGAGGAGATGAAAAGCATTGGAGCAAGCTGAGTGTGTGCGATGGGATCCCTGGGAGCTGCCTCCTCTGCCCTGCCACTCAGAGCACCCCTGGCAGCCTGCTCCCGGTGATTGACTGGGGAATGTTGCTATGACGACCCCGGGTTGAAAAAACCCTCAGGAGTTGCCAACTATTTGTGTTGTTGTTTTACAACTGTGGCCAGTGTCACATGAGCGGGAGCCGGCTGGGGGCCTGCGGACACAAAAGCGAATGGCTTTTTAATGGAGTGTCCTGCCAGCGCTTGAAGACTCAATAAAGAGGAGC
This sequence comes from Coracopsis vasa, assembly GCA_026283785.1. Lineage (NCBI taxonomy): Eukaryota > Metazoa > Chordata > Aves > Psittaciformes > Psittacidae > Coracopsis > Coracopsis vasa. The sequence goes on from JANHGB010042067.1 coordinate 18,026, forward strand.
TGGCGAGACCCCTCCGTGCGGAAGGCCCCGCGCACGGGGCCAGGGCCCCTTTGTAGAGCCGCGGACGGGGTGGGAAAGTTTGGAGGAATCAGAAGTAAAAGCCTCCCCCCCACAGCTGTATCCCTGGGGAAGGGATGGATCCGTCCCCATTTCAATGGGGCACTTCCCTACACCTCGGCGCTGCTGAGTGGAGCTGGATGGCAGAGGCTGGGGAAGATGCAGGAGGGGACACAAAGGGTTTTCCCAAGAGCTGGGGCTGATTCCAAGCAGGAGGAGGACAGCTCAAAGAGCTGGAAGGGTGAAAATGGAGGAGGAGGAAGGGGAGATGCTCGCACCTCCCAGGAGCTGTCCCTGCTGACAGCCAGACCCTGACTGGGGCTGTGCTGCCGACAGAGACAGAAGAGCCCCCAAAGCAGGAGGTTTGAGCCTGGGGGCAGAGCCCCTCTCAATCGGAAGAGCCCCGGGAGCAGTTCTGGGGTGCAAGCTGGCAGCATGAACAGCAGAAAGCAAAGAGCACTTCGGGGTGCAGAAACTCCCGAACTGAAAAGCAAGGGGAAGAACAGGGGCACAGGGATGTGGGGGGGGCTGGAAGAGTAGCCTTCCCAACCCTACACGATCCTCACTGACTTCTCCCACTCCAGGGCCTTTTCTTACAGAAGCTATAATTATATTACAGAGTTCCTGTGTAAGCTACTGAGCTTTATTAATTAATCCTGCTTGGTCTCACCCCAGTCAGGGCTTTGGCCTCGTGCAGAGATGTGGAATTTTCCAGGAAAACTTGAAAACCGTCATCAAGGAGCAGGAAATGTTTGCACTCAGCCTTTAAAGTGAAAGGTGATGGGGCTCCTTTCTCTGGTTCAGCTGTGAGGTGGAGAGAGGCAATGAATGCACGGTGCAGCTCCGGGGTGTTCCTGATCGGAGCTGTCCGGAATCAGCATGGCATTTTCCCAGAGAAGCCCCTGAACATGGGGAATTTGGCTTGGAGATTCCTTACTGCAGACTTGGATATGGATAAAGAGAGGCTTAAATATCCACACAGCTGTAAACTCCACCTGAGCTCTCAGTTAAGCTATTACAGTCACGTATTCAACCCAAGGAGACAGCAGAAGAAAGGTGAGGGGTACCCGATTAGTGTTTGGATGGTCTAAAACAAGCTTATTCCTGGATGATACAGGAGAGACACTGAACAAGGCAGAAGTCACCAGCAGAGACGATGCAGCTGATACTCAGCCCCTCTGAGCAGGTTTTGCTTAGGGATATGAGTCTGAATCCCAAACTGAGATGAAACCCAGAGAACTCCATGAATTATAAAATCTAAACTGTTAGCTAATGTCATGACATATAACAGGGAACTATGCCCTCAGACTGACTCACCTTTCCCAACTTTATCAGGACATTACAGAGAAGAGTGGATGCAGCCTGTGCACCTCCCCTCTCTCCTTTCCCAGGCATTTGCACATGGAGAAAGTACCTGCCTGCCTGGCAGCTGCTCTTGGAGGACAGGAACAGGCACTCCTCACCCTCCTACAAGCTACAGCTGCAAAACAAGCGCCCAGAACCTTGTTAGAGGGATCACAAAGCAAAGTTTGGCTTCAAAAAGCAGTAGTAGTTTCTTCTGTGGTGGCCAGGCTGAATAAAAGGCTCACCTGATGAAAGTACTGTACTTGAGAGCTCAGGGCATCACACTCCTTCTCTACACTGAGCACTCCCTGCGCACCAAAGATTGAGTACCTCACCACTCTGTGCTCGCTGAAGGGCTCTCAATATCCATGCAATCATGACTGCACCCTTGTAGGAACACATTCAGAGGTGCATACCTACACTTTTGCACACACAGCACTGTCAGCTGTGTGCACATGGACCCTCTTTCCTACCTGCTCCTGACTCCCATCACTCCTGCTGATGAAACTCCACCACTTAAGAACCAGCAGCAAGACAGCAAAACACAAACAAACTCGCCTCAAACGGAGACGTCCCTCCTTAGCACACTACCCACCCACAGGGGCTGGGATCCTGAGCGTGTCTAGCTCTGTCCTGGATTAATCTCTTGCCTTAAATGAGGTAAACTCACTCCATCCAGGAGCCACTGGCTTCTAGCTTCCACCCTGACATAGCAAAGGTGAGTCAGGGATCAACAAAATAAAGCAAAACAGAGAAAAAGGCACTAATTGGTGAGCACCTGCCTGCAAGGAATGGGAAAAATATCCCCCCCTCTAAAAAAAACCCTCTATGAAAACAAAATGCACCAACATCTTTTTATTTTGTTTTTTTCGGTAATTATACTAAAGATGAAAAACTCATAATAAACATCTCCCAGTCCCCACCTGCTAACAGTAATTATAATAGACTCAACAATAAATGGTAAAGCAGAGCAGTGCTGCATCTCGGGAATTCTCTAGGGTATGTGGATTAGCTCGGAAAGCCTGAATGATTAAAATACACTAATTAAAATTTTGTGTTCCTTGGTAACTCGTCTGCCTGGGCCCCTGGTGTTGGCAAAATGGGAATTAACGTGACAAAAGCAACACAGAGGGTTTTTGTTTTAAATAAAGAAGGGGGGGAGATCTATATAAACAAGTTCTCTCTGCGCACACACACACACAAATTCAGAGGGACACAAACTCTTAGGGAAGAACTGAGGCGCGTTGCTGGTGTCTAGGATGAAAGCAGCAGTGAAAGCTTTCCCTCCCTGCCTGCTTTCTCCCCAAACCATCAAGGAGGTAAAGCCTGGGAGAGAGGAAGGGAGAAGACAAGAGAGCGCTGGCTCAAGATGAACAGGGTCATGCGTGACCAGGAGCTGGGCTCTTTTAAAACAATTAGAGACATAAACACAGCGAGAGGTGGAGAGGCTCGCGCAGGGAAACCCCGGCGCAGGACACTCTTCCGCTCCGTCTCCCTCACGCACATTCCTCCGTGGACTTGTCTGCCCTGCTCTTTACCAAAGAAAACAGGACTTTGGGATAACACACCAGAGCTTCTACCCCACTGCAGATACACAAAAGAAATTGAACACTTTTGGGTTGCCCTTAGCAACCTAATTGCATCAGTACATTGCACACAGGAGCCAAAGTAACTGAATTTTGATGAAAAGACGGCGGTAATTTACGGCATCACGAAATTAGTTGTCATAGCGACGGGTTAATTACATCTCAAATTAACAATGCAAGTGTGGTGAAATTAAATATAAATCATATTTTCTGCATAAATTATAGGGGTTGATTAGACCGGGGCTCGGGGAGAGGGAAAGGTTGAGCCGCCATGGGCCTACGCAGCTTTCTGAGCCGACGAGAGAGTCTCCTGGAAACACCGGGAAGAAGACGGAGAAGGGGGGGAATGAGAAAGTGTCAAAGAAAAAACGCTCTGCCTTGCTGCTCATCTTCTGGGGGGGTTCTGGGCCTTTTTCATTGTCATCTGAACTCCCCCTGCGCTTCCCCTCATGGCTTTTGGAGGAAGCGGGGAGTGGAGCCAGGCCCATGTGCTGCGAGGAGCTGCGGCTCTCAATCCCACCCCAGCACCATGGCTCCAAACTGGGCAACCCCCAGCACCTCCCTGCCCTCCTCATGGGATAAAACAAGGAGCCAGCTCACACCAGAACTGCTTGTGATGCTTCTTGTGCCCAGGAAAGTAGCCTGAAGGCCAGCCCAGCTCCCTTGGTGCAGGTCCCCACGTGCCATCCTACATCTCTGGAGTCACACTGGGGCTGCCTGGGTTCTAACACATCTCTAACCTCTGATTTCCTGCCTGGCTCACAGCAACACCATGAACCTTGGTCTGCCAAACTGAGGAAGTCTATTCTTGGCAGTCTCTGGCTGGAGGAAGATCCACCTGGGTGAGGGCAAGGATGCCCTGATGGGAACATGGCGTGGATATGTGGCAGGATGCTGTGCCATATCCCGTGGGGGAGGCCACGGCAGAGGCTGGTGGTCAGCATGAGCCTGTGTCTGGAGGATTAAAGCCTGGAGCTGGTGCCCTC
>JANHGB010042067.1:22098-34524 GCA_026283785.1 Coracopsis vasa
ACACCTTCCACTAGAGCAGGTTGCTCCAAGCCCCTGTGTCCAACCTGGCCTTGAACACTGCCAGGGATGGGGCATTTACTGCTTTAGTTCACCTGCCCTAGAAGGTCGGTCCTCAAGAGGGGATGAGCAACATCTTCACTCTCCTCAGGCACCTTTTGACTTTGGCCACCTCCTGCCCTGTGAAGCCTCCAGTGGGCTTTTGCAGACCCCATCCTCATGTGTACGTGTGTCTCTTCATCCTGAGTGAAGAGGATTTGGATATTCATCTTAGCTTTGCAAGGGCTAGAGCTGAGGAGCGGAGGTTGCTGCAATGCTTCATCATGCAACGTCACCCAAATCTTTTGGGAATGCCAGAGCTCAGGAAAAAGAATAGTTGTGTTGGTTGTTGGGATTTTTGATTATATGGGGGGAAGCATCTGAAACACAAACACTTGAAGGGGAAAAATAAAGGTGAAGATTCTGTTTCTGATTTGAAAAGCAAATTATGAGCAACAACATCTAAACATCACAACCTGCAGCTACGAACCAACCTGCAGCTGAGAACAGCATTTTACCACTGATAAAACATCAGTCAGGAATTATCCCCCTTTTAAAACAAAGCTGTTAATGAGGTTTAGGTAACCTCTTCAGTTTTATATCAGCCAGGCCCAGAGAGTTCTTAAAACACCAACCCAATTCTAAAGGCAGAAGGAAAGGGGGGACAAAAAGAGGGGAGAAAAGTGAAATACATACTCATAGACAAGTCAGGATTGGGAAGCTACTCAACAAACAACAAAGCAAGGACCCCTCTCATGCATTATAGAGGATGAAAAAGATGAAGGGTGTTTAGCTGCAGATGCCAACAGTGGGATGTTGTATGAAAAAGCGAAAGCAAAGGAAGTTTTCTGTCCCCTCAGTTATAAGGTAACACGGCTGCATTCCCCGGCTGCCTCTGTGTAAGGAAAACGAGTAATTCCTAAATGTTAACATTATCCCAGGAATAACAGCCTACTGCTCTGTTCCACAGGACAAATCCTGCCAATCCCCACTCACCCTGATCACAGAGAGGTACCGTGGCACCATCGGAGAGGAGCTCTGCTGTGCTGGAAGCCAGTGCAGTTGTATTACACGTAAGAGGGAAGCAGAAAGGGCCGTGACAAACCCATTCGAGACTCCAGGAAGCGAGCACAGAAATGACTGTTGAGTTAGGCAATGACTCAGCACGAAGAAAAAAATACAGAAGAAAAATATAGCTGCAGATAGGACAGGCTTTTCCATAAGGAATGACAGCTACCAGAGGAAAACCAAGTAAAACAAAGAGAAACAAGAAGAGTTCCCAGCCTGGAATTGTGCCTGGTCCCGTAAGCTCCGCGCACAAAGTTGTTTCTCCTGATCAGCCATTCCCTATTCCCTTTTGCAGCACACCTGAGCAAGCAGAAAAGCAGGAAACTGAGCTCCTTTAACCCCTGCTTCACCACTGCCACTGCCTGGGCAGGCTGGGAACCTGCTTCTCAGTGTGACAGGAAGCTAAAGCCAGGCCCCAAGTACGGGGAAGGCAGAAAATGAACCCAGCACTAGCCCAGGAAGCAAAGCAGGAGAGTTGCCCCCATCTCCTGGCCTGTAATGCCAACAAGAGTGGTCAGGACATGATGGTGATGTGGTATTTCTGCACCTCCTCTGCTGTTCTCACCTCCCTGTTGTTTCATGTTAGAGTGAAGCTGAAGCTCCTGTTTTACCTGCATAACTCCACAGGACATCTCTCCCATTGCTGTTGAGGCTCAAGAGCCCTTCCTGAAATGGGAAGGTGAAATGGAATCTGTTAAACACAGCCAGCACAGTCCAAGCAGATGGATAAGGAAAGCTGTGCAGCTTTCAGTGCTCAGTTTGAACACATTCCCTCCTTTACAAACCTTTCTGCAGCAGCTTTTCAAGAACATTTAATCCTCTAAATTACCACTGACACATCAGTTGCCCTTCAGCCTGGAATCAGCTGCAGGGGAAGCACCAAGGGTGCAGGTAGCTGCTGCTTGAGCCACGTGGTAAAGTGCTGTGACATTTAAGCAGATGCTGATGTGCTTTCAAGGGGTAGAAAAGAGCGATATCAGGTAACTGAAACTCCTTCTCATCACTCGTGAGAAATAGCATGTCTTATCACTTCCTTCTCCTCTGCCTTTAAAATCACTCCTGGCTTGGTTCCATCAGTATAGATGCTATACGGTATCTCTGCAACCATTCCCCTTATGCAGAACAGAAGCTGAGAGGATGCCAACACCTTCTCTGTGCCATGGAATGTATCTGTGTAACTGGGCTGGCTAAAGCAGGGAACTATAAAGACAGAGGGAAGGTGAGGAAAGGCCACAGAATCTGGCCAGAGCAGCTGAAGAGGTAACAGTGCTTAAAATGACCTTCTAAATGCTCTCCTTTGCAGCCATACCACCTAACACAAGGCACTGTCCATTCCCATCACTGAGAAATGAAACCCTGCAAGGAGCACCTAGCTTGGAACAACCTTGGCTAAGTGGGAGGTGTCCCTGCCATGGCTTTAAGGAACTAAATGAGCTTTAAAGTCCCTTCCAACCCAAACCACTCCATGATTCCATGTGTTTGTGTGGCTGGATGGCTGGCAGTGAGGGACCAAGATGGATGCTAGGCTGCTGTGTCAAAGTAAGTTACTGTTAAACCCAAGAATTCATAGTGAGGAGAAGCACAATATCTGCAACACGGTGTCAACATCCACCCTGCCTTGGGCACAGTTCTTACAATCCAAGGGGAAGCCAATAGACAAGGACAATCCTGCTGGAAATTTCACACAGCCACTAAAGCCACCGTCAATCCTGTTTCAAAACCAACAGGAATAAGACAAAATTTCGCCCTGAAGTCATTTTTATACTTACACTTTATATATACAGCTCTCTGTATATGCATTTATACACAGCTCTTCAAATTCAGCCAGGACGTTCCCATAAAACAGCTATTTATGTTATCCTTGCCTAAAACTGGTGTAAATAATGCACAAGAAGACTCAGCAGTGGCTGAGTCAGTGAAGCCTGGAGTAAAACCCCAGAGTGCTGCCTGCCCTCCTTCCTTCCTAACAGCCTTCCCTCCATAAAACATGAGCATGGACAACACAATTTAACTCCATGCTGGTTGCTCACTAACACAGAACAACAATTCCTCCTTACCAGGCATGATGCACATTGGGAGAAGAAGTTACTGGGAAGAGAGACCTGGCAGCATCCTAAGTCATGGGTACCACAGCATGTTAATAGAGGCTTCTTTTTACTGTGTCTAAGGGAATATTTCATTCCAGTTCCTACTGCATCACATCAGAAGCTGGAGTATTTCACTGCAACCTTTAACTGCCCAGGCTCATGCTGTCAGTATAAAATGCCCTCTTGGGAAAATCAATAGATAGACAAAGAAAGCCTTAATGAGTTGGTAAAGTACCTACCAGGGCAAACACACCATTGATGGCATTAAAAAGGGTTGCACATGCAATATGCTGACCTACAAGGAGAGGTGATGGGGAGATTTATTGACAGAACAAAGAAGAAAGCTTGGTTCCACTTCTGCTAGCAGTTGTCTCAAGCATCCAACAGGTCGTGTGGCAAATGGAAGGGTTTCTATTACATTGGCTCTTGTGTAGAAAGGCAGGATAATGAAGTGATCAGGCTATTGGCCTTCCCAAAGGAATGAGATACTGTTGACATCAGTGCACATTCATTTCAAGCTTCCCCCCACCTTAGAAATCCTGATGATTTTAGGACAGACACCTGCAAAAGAGACTTTTTAGTCATAAGGAATACCTCAGCAAAACCAGAAAGCTGTGAGAGAATAGGTTAAAAAGTAGAAAAGGTAAGAACATAGTAAATCAAAGAGTAGAATTGTCAGATATAACACAACTTCCAGGGACCAGAGCAGCCTGACAGCACTACCAAATGATTCCTGTTGAGGTCTGGCCTTACAGAACAGCCAAATGATATGTCCTGGAAAGCTACTCATCCGTTCCTCACTCCTCACATCACCTCCTCACTACTGTAACGCTTGGAAAAGAGAGTTCATCTTGTCATCAGGGCAGGGAAAACCCCAGAGCACCAAAACCCAGACTCACCAGCACTAGGTCTCCTTACCAAAGAGGAAAACGCATAGAGGAAGAGGGGAAAAGAACATTACCTGCTTGCGCTTTATGAGCCAAAATGTATCCAAAATCTTCCTCTACAGAGGTTCAAAAAGAGGCCAGGTCCTAATTAAAAAGCCCACTGGGCATCAGCTGCTATTCAGCAACAGTTTTGCATCTCACTGGGTATCTGTTACCATATCTTATGTCGATGGATTGTTAGCTGTAATCAGATAGGAGGTCTCATTTGCCAGGGGAGATCAACACCTTGTCTTCCCCTTGCTGCTGAGGAGCTGGAGCTCCTGAAGCACAGCACAGACTCTGAAGTCAAAGCATTCGGGGTACTTCAATGTGATATACACAAGTAACTGAAAATACACATACTTGTGGCTGTTGCTTCCCTGGAGGAGACAAAGAACAGCTCCATGAGGCAAAGAGCATGATGTGAGGGCCTCTTTCAGTACCTGAAACTCCACCTTTACCCAGTGCTAGTGTGTATTTACAAAGCCCTGCATGGAGTAGGAGATGCTGCCACAGTAGAACACAATTCTATATGAAGCTGGATTCAGATGCCCTTCAGAAAGAAGAAAGAATGTGCACATTTCTGCATGCCCATGAAAGAAAAAAACCCTTTCGTGCTGTTATTCAAGGAGCTGAGGAGGAATGGGGAGGTATTTTCATTGCCAGACCAACCACTAAGACTTCCATGAGCATAAATGTCATTAGGACTGCCCATGACCTTCAGAATACAACCGTGCAAGGCTCACTGTTAGAATTCCTTGTCATTCCACTGCAAGACTCCCAGCATTTTGTATTCGCAAAGCTCCAATTATAGAGCCAAAGAGTGAAGAAACACTCTCAGCTTTCCCTATAGTGATGAACCCATGGTGCAGAGGGAAGCTGCACAACGTGACCTGTCTTGCATTTAAAAACTCCAACTGGATTCATATTAAAACCCCATAAATAATGAAAGTGCACCTGAAAAGGCACTTCTAAGAAGCAATCTATGGGGTTTTCAGTGACTTGACTGCTGGGTTTTAAATGCTGGAGGGGTCAAGAGAGAGATGAATTGTCACTCTAGTAGCTCAGCATTTCGTCCCAATGAGCCTGTCAGTCTCTGAGTGACTGCGTAGACTCAGGCAAGGGATTCCCATAAGAAAACAATGAACAGCAAACCCCACAATCTGGTATAAGACAGCACTAGGATAAAGTATTATCATCTAATGGAAGAGACAAATGCCTGGAAGAAGCAGGAGAAATCCTTTGGTGAACCCTGTTAGAATCACAGAACAGTTTGGGTTGGAAGGGACCCTCAAAGCTCATCTTGTTCAACCCCCAGCAATGAGCAGGGACATCTTCAACTAGACCAGGTTGCCCAGAACCACATCCATGGCCTTGAATGTCTCCAGGGATGGCACATCCACCACCTCTCTGGGCAGCCCGTGCCAGTGTTTTACCACCCTCGTTGTACTTTCTCATGTCCAGGAGGAAGAAACGTTACTGTGATCTCTCTAAATGAAGTGTGCTGCTCAAGCACAGGACTGTGAGTCAGCACCGGACCATTCCTCTCATACAGAGAAGTGCGTCAGCCACCTCTGAGCCTGTCACAGCCTCAAGCACAGGCAGAAGAAACATCACCTCGACAGGCAGGGCAAAGTCATCCCCCAAGAAAGGGATCCATCCTATTTCCACTAATGAACTTACTTTCTATTCCCTGAAGAGAGGAAACAAAAGCTACAACATACACAAGTCTGTTATTACCTTCTTCACTCCAGTGAAGGATAGTATGTGTATGCTATTGAGTATGCACATAATTGTAATACCATTAGTATCTCCCAAAGGTACTGCTTGCTCCTAACAGCTGCGTGACAGATTTCAGGCAGGCCTTCTCTTTCCCACAACCTCACCCCCTTCCCTCAGCTCACATTTGCTCAGATCTGCCAGTAAAGCAGCTGTGAAGATAGAGAAATAGAAAACACATCATAATTCAACTCACAAGATCACACGTACATTCCCTTTCTCATTTTATCTCTGATGGATGTCTGCTTGTGCTGCTTGCCAGGAGACTAAATGTATTAACCCCACTGTACAGAGACTGAACACAAAAGGAAGCACATAACCGAAAATAAACTGGAATTCTCTGTTGTTGTTTTCTGTCATAATCATTTACAAGGTATGGAAAGAGTCAAAGAAACCCCAGTAAAATCACTCACCAAATCAGCTTTAACCTTCTTCCTGTTAGCAATGTGCATTTAACGATGATGAAATTCAACATCACAGCTACGTTGTGTTAGCACCCAAACGCATCCAGTACTTTCAACAACCTCACTCCTCATCTAAGGGGCAGAAAGAACTGAAGAAGAAGGAGGTTTCTGCCCCAGGAATCATAGAACCATAGTCTGGGTTGGAAGAGACCTCTGAAGGTCATCTATCCACCCCCCTGTACTTTGATAGGGCTCTACATTAGGTGCCAGATTTAAGGGGCAGCTGCATTCCAGCTGGCACAGGGAATGCTCCTCCCTGTACAGTGAGCAGTCAAGAAGGTCCAAGCAATTCCAGCCCTGCTCTTTCTGGCTGCTGCCTGTGTAAATGCGGTCAAGTACATTTCCATTGTTAACTGAGTGCACGCTGACTCACCTGAAAATGAGTGAGAGGATTTGTAATGTGCTCTGACATTTCCTCACTGAAAAAGAGGGAAATAAGGCAAATCATAATCAAGAAACCAAAGTTAATATTTGTTGAGGGGAAATCTTTAGCTTCACCAAGTCCTGTGGCCAACAAGTTCAGGTCTTCTCTTGCCATATCAGCACTTCTAACCTACCTGGGTGTGTAACCAAATAACTGGTTCTCAGGGGGCTAAAGCCCTCTCCTCAAGTCTATAAGCAGCAAAGGCTTCACTGCTTGTGTACCAATGGCTCTGCAGCCCCCCAAATCCTACAGCTCTTGGTAGAGGAACAGTTCCAACAGCAGCAAAGCAAAGCATCTTCAGTGTGCCAAAAGAATACAGCTACAAATAAAAGTAGTATCAGCTCATGTGTGTGAATGCTGAGATTTTAAGGTATCTGGAGTCTGTATTTTTAAATGAGCAAAGAGGTAATCCTGAGCTTAAAGAGCAATAAAAGGGATTGGAAAAGGGCAGCATAAACAGGCCCAAAACAGAGCAGAACATTGTATTCGAGGTCTGTCTGCATCTGGAATTATTTGGGAGCAGCTGTTCCTGAGAAGTTCCATGTGTGGTCAAGCCCTCAAAAGGAAGAACGGATTCAAACCCAGAGACATTGGCTGGAGAAAAGGCTTTTGTGTGATTCATGTCTCCAGTGGTTGTTAATGCACACTGAAGAGTGGAAAAAAAGAGGTATTATTCTGACGAGTCACCAGCTCCATGCACAAGGAACATCTCCATCAAGCTCAAGAACTGGACTGGGGGAAACTACTTATGCATCTTACTCAGAAGGGGCTGTGAGCTATGGTGGTGTGGAGACTACAACATCTGTATTGCAGCTGTTAACACCTCAACAGTACTAAAGTGCTGGGTAAAGCAAGCACAGGAACACACCACTGCTTCAGAATCATACTCAGTTGTGTTCTGTTTGCTTTCACAATAAAACTATGCAGAGTTCTCTCTTGGTTTGGCTTTAAGACAAAGCTTCTAGTTTTGCATGCATAACCAATGATGGATGCTTTTAGAAGCAGGGGGAAATATAACTAAGGGGTCAAACTGCATTAGAAACAACTAAACCACCTCACTGCCTGTTAGCCTGGAGCACGCAAAGAAAGCCATGGAAGGAGGTAAGCAGCGACAGCACTCTGCATATACACCCTGCCTAACTGGGTGAAAAACGGAAGAAATCGGTGTCTATGTAACATGGCTTTTCCCCAAAAGCAGTCCACTGCTGTCACAGCAGCTTTTCCAGTAGCACAACTATGTCCCTAGGGAAGTTGCTTCCCTCTTCAGAGGATCGTGATGGGAAGGAGGGGATGTTTGGCTTTTCTTTCTAATAATGAACCTCTCAGCATCTCTGTTCTGCTTCTGAAAGCCCCTCCTGCTCCAAGGCTGCACACTGAAGCTTTCCTGCTCCATCATCCCAGCAACCAACTCCACATCTTCCATATAGAACAACTCCTGGCTTTTCCCTCCATACAAGAGCAGCAAAGCTCTGACACTTTCACACCTCCCCAGGGGATTGAAGTATCAGATATAGAAGTGATCAGACTGTCAACCTCATTACATTGCTCCTGCAATAAGTTATGATGGACTGTGGCAGTACTGAACACATTAGGCTGGAGACAAAAAAACCAACCTGGATTTGGTCAACCTTCTGGGCCTGAATTTAGAGGCTTTCTGCAACCACAAATAGCTGGATTTCAGAACAACCATCATCTGAAAATGCTATTTCACTGGCCTCATTTCCCTCCGTCACTAATAGATGAGAATCTAAGTACTTTCATGTGTGCCCATAAGCAGCTCCCTTGGTAGCATAAGGGAAGTCCTCTGTTCAAGGGAAGCTGTCAGCACTGTGCTGCAGCTGAAGCCGTGCAAAATTAAGACATCCTTGTGATTTCCTCCTCTTAGTTGTTGCAACCCATGCCCTGGTTCTGGGTAGCAAAGTACGCCACTTTCTTTGCTGTGTACCAAGTGAGATGCTTGTTGTGCAACACAGGGTATCTAAGTTCCAAACACACCAAGTGTTTCAAGACACATGATTGAGGTTAAAACACATTCCCAGTCCAAGTGTGCTTGATGCCAGACAAAGTTCCAGCCTCACTCTGGTATCACTAATGGAAAACATGGAAATACTGTGTCATAGCCCCTCTTCCCATCATTCTGAATTAGGAGAAACCATCAAAAAGAGGTGGTAAGGAGTTGAGTGCTCTTTTTATTTGCCTTTTGGCTCTTGCTCTCATGATATGTAGTGGTTTGGTTCTCAGAATTTCTCTCCCAGCACATCTTTATTTAAAGAACAAGTAAGTTTTCACACAAATAGGTATTCTAATAGGATTTTACATAATCCTTAAGGAAGCACAACATGCCTTGGTCCTTACACTTCTCCAGTATAATTCAGCACAGTTCAAGCTGCAGAGAGATACAGACTATGGCACAAATCACATTTATCTAATATAGAAATTCTCTTCTAATTGCATTAGATCAACAGCAAGAGAAAACACACAGAGAACAAAAGACTGGAAAGGCTTGGAAACTTGGTGTTTCAACAATGCTGTTAACAGGAAAGGTGCTGTAAAATACAGAATGAACACATATTGCTAGAGTTCACCCATGTGTCACATTGGGTTTGCAACAGTGAGCTGCAGCCAGAGACTTAGATCAAGTGGAGAGTCATTACACCAAACCTGCCCCCCTCTAAGAGTGGTTAAATCCCATCAGGACTCCACACTGCATTGAATTCATGTGCTGAGAGAACACAAACCACTGCCATCGCCTGTGTATCAGCTCCATGGCCACAAAGTTGTCATCTTCTTTCAGCAAGAGCAATAGGATGCTTGTGATCATCCAGCTAAAACTGCCCCCAGCTTGAACTGCCTGAATTAAAAACCAAAGAGCTGTGATAAAGTTCTAGTCCATAACATCATGAGGAGTGTCAAAAAGTGTTAACAAGGCCTTCCCCAAGCTGGATTAGCCAGAGATTTCACTCCTCCAAGGAGGAGCTTGGAAACGAACCTAGAGTAACTGTAAATATGTAAGTCAAGAAGCAGTAATGCACTGTCATCTTCTGGATGCTTCAGGAGTTTATTCAGCCATGGGATTATACTGAAAGGGAATGCAAGGCTGGGCAACCCTTTAGAAACTAAAGCAGAGGCCATGAGGATGATCTAACACAGATGACCCAACACATCCACGCTGTTCCTGGCGTAGGAGGCTGAACAGAGAGAGGGTCACGCTGGGCTCTGCCACCTCCTCTTGGAACTGAGTGCGGTCTTTGTCACTACAAAGCATTCTGGTTGCTATCAGCTTTGAAACAAAACTGTGACTTAGTAAGTATGTAATAAATATTGCACTTCTACTGCTGTTTTACACACAGGAAGAAAAGCAGATTAGATTAGGGATTGCATAAGAAAAGGCAACTGACTGAAAAACAGGTATTGCATCACCTTGGGTGTCTGCAGGGGTGCTGGGATAACACATTTCACACTCAGTTTCAGAAGGAATGAACTCAGGATGTAGGAGAAGCCAGAATATAAGTGGTGCTTCAAAGCAAGGGGGTACCAGTTCAAATCCTTCCTGCCTTTCCCACTGTAAATCCCACTCTGGTCTCTAGCACTGGGCCAGCACAAAGAGCAGGCTTGAGTGTGAAATACACACCTTTGCTTTCTGGATATTCACCTCAAACACGTTTGCAAGCTCCAAGTATCTCTAGACTGAGAGTGTGAAGTTAAAACCCCTTCTATAATCCTATCAAAGTCTTGCTTCTACGAAACAATACATGTTTTTATGTCTATGCTAAACAGGAGGACACTGAGGGTACATGAGGAGAGGTCTCCCTTCAGGTACTCAACTGTCAGAAGCTAATAGGAGGTTCTGTCATGCTCTGGACTGTCTGTACAAGCAGTGCAACCACTGCCAGACCTGGGACAGGCTGCAGATTCCACCTGAGATACAAGACCTGTTTGGAAGAGAACCGCAGAGGTTGTCCCACAGCACTGCTAAACTGCAGCTGCGTTTAGCCACAGCCCTGGTGGTATTGGTCTTCACACTGCCAGCTACTCACAAAGGTCAGTTTCCACATTCCCAAGGGAATTCCCACCAAACTCCATGGTGTTCCTGCTCACAAAATCCTCTGTGGCATGTGTGTGTCCGTACACACGGGTGGCAATACATTGTGTCCTGTGCTTTTCCTGTCACAAAGGAAGCACTAGGCAGTGTAAGGGTTTCAGCTTTAACACTATATACACATCTAGCTTTGTGTCTCAGGCGAGCTAACTCACTAGGTAGTACAAACAAGGAGCAGATACCCAGCAGCAGCATTCCCAAGGAACAATACTTCAAGAAAGAAGGAAAAGGCAGCCAAATCCAGGGAAATGTTGCAGTGCTGGAGCTACTCTCCTCTGGTTCCTGGCAGTGGGAGCTGCAGGAGGTGGGATTAGCATAAATGATCAGGACTTTGTTATCATCTCTTACCCAGTGAAACAGGAACCAGCAGCCTCGTTCAGAAATAACCTGGAGTTTGGGAGAAGCAGCCTGGATGTGTAACACAGGCAGGGGTAATGGCAAGTTTTCAATCACATTGGGTTACTGCTTTCCCAAGTCCCTCTTGGTTTTGCCACCAGTAAATATTTCTGCACCCTCAGCCCCGAAGTAAAACCCCAAATGAACTGCAGCAGCACTGGGCTTAGTTCCTATCAGTGCAAACCCAAGCCAGGGTGAAGGGGATGATTTGCCATGAGGATAATCAGCACTGCTTCATTCCACAAGAATTCCAACTCCACCATAACCTGGCCTTCCAGCCCCACTGCTCCTAAATCCCCACCACATCAGCAGCACTTGGTTATCCATTAGGAAAGGAAGCCCACTAAGCACAGAGCCCTTGTGACTATTGCTGTTTGCACACAACCGAAGCACTCTACTCTGCTACAGACAGGATACAGGACGTTTCTGCTTTCTAAATGCATGTTTCAGTCATGCCAACAACCACATTCTACACACTTGACTGTAAAATGCCTCAAGGACTAGTGTCACATGAAGAACGGGATGCAAGATTATACTTGGTGTGCTTTCTGCATGCTACTGTAACCTACATATGCAATCTGATTGAAGGAGGCAATTAACCTTTCACCATTCAAATAACTCAACCACTCAAAAGACAGTCATATCCATATGCTTCAAAACACACTCAGAATGAAACCGAAGGTGTATTTGCTACACGAAATGACAGGCTTGCCTGGTTAAGTCATGCTCCACATCTCCATCACACACTGTGACACAATCCCATTCCTCAGAGATACGGTATTGCTTTAATACTCCATCTCCGAGAGAACAGGGTTAAGAAGGAAAGGAAGGAGCAGCTCCAAGGAGCGTTTCCCAGCGGGGGATGTATGGATAGCACTGACCTTTCCGATTCCTCAGCATCGCTTCCAGCTCCTCCCGTCCCCGCTGCTGCCGGAGACCCACCGGGGAAGGCGGCAGCGGCAGCAGCTCCGGTCCCTCCCTCCATGTTGCGCGCACACGCGCTTGCACACTCGCACACGCGCTTGCACACTCGCACACGCGCTTGCACACTCGCACACTCACCCGCTGGCTCTGCAGGAGCAGCTGGCTGGAGGCCGGCGGAGGGGAGCGGGGGAGGAGGCGAGGAGAAAGGGCTGAGGTTGGGTCC